>VZZY01022668.1:18746-23746 GCA_013400335.1 Eurystomus gularis
GGAAGAATGATTGTATTTGTCCTTTTTGGCTTCGCCCAATTAATTGGAGCAGTAACATAACGATTGTTAATAAACAGTTCTAATTTAACTGTATTTCTTGCCTATCTACTAAGCGTACCATATCTTTGTTCAGCGTATCATCAGGGAAAACAGGGAAGCATGTATATAATTTTGATCTGTTGTATATGAAGTTTAATAATGATGCCACAGAGGATTCTAAATTAATTGCAGAAGGAACAATATTAATAATCGGTTTAGCAAACTCTGACATCTTTGCACTTTGATGTTAGAGGCAGAGAGAGTATGAACTCTGTCAGTTTTTTAAATTGGGTGAGTGTTTTTTTCTGCTACAATGTTTTCTTTTATACTTTTTCTACTCTGCACCTTTCTTCCCTCTAAGAGAAAAAAAAAAAACAAACCACAAAACAAAACCACAGAAAACTCAACAAACAAGCCTGTGCTTATTTGGGTGCATTTTGATCAAAGCTGACAGATCGAATTTTTCATTTATTTACCAAAGTTTCATTGCAGCCATTCTTCATAATTACAGCAGCGTTTTAATTTTTTTCCTTCCCTTGAATAGGAGAGAAGGGGTTCTGAGAAAGTTTTTAATTAGCTAAATAGGTCTGTGTAATCTAGATGAAATAAACACGCCCGTTTGAAAGGGTTGTTAGAACTTTTCCAGCCATTTAATCCATAGATGGCTGAACACAATGATACCTTCCACAGAAAGCTACAGCCACCACCAGCAGCTGTTAGAAGAGAGCTTGCTCCCTGCTCCTATTGATAACCCTTTGTGGAATGAAGAAAAAGAGCTGAGGGAAGGAGAACTGAATGTCAGACAATAGACATCGCTACACACACTGTCTCTGAACTTTCCTCATCTCTGAAGGACAATTAATTATGAAGGCCTTTGGGGTAGGTCGAAGCAAGGGAAAACCTACTGCTGGCCCAGCACTCCAGCCGCTATCTCTGTGTTTGTTAAATGGTTGTGCCTGTTGGGGAACCAGAGTAGCAGCCACCAAAATAGCCAATAGATCATTTAGGAAAAAAAGAGCAAAAGATTTTTTTATGTGTGTCTGTCCTTGTATAATTCTATTCTCACTGTGAAATCATCCATACACAAAACACAAGGACAATTTTTTTTTTTTTTTTTTTTTTAGAAGAACCACAGGGTAGGTTACAGTCAGAAACGGCCTCTCAGTGGTGTGTTAAAAAGGATGGTCTTTTCACCAAATCATTTCACAGAGGCAAAACAGACAAACACAAAGAGTTGAGACTTTTTCTCCTACATTAAATAGAGTAACTGATAAGGTCAGACATATGATACCTAAAGACATGAATCTGTGAACTCTTGAAGTCAAAGGACTTCTCTGTGCAAAGGAACAATCTTTCAAAGGAAATAGATCATAGAACTCCACTGAATCCCCTTTAAACTTTATGAAGCAGGAGGAGAAAAAGCTCTAAGTAGGGAAGCTTGACAGAAGAGCCTTGAACTATTTTCTGAAGGAAAGATGAGACCCTCCCTAGGCTGCCACAAAACATCTTTTTTTTTCTAAAGGCTCTTCTGAACTTTGATATGTGCCAAGACACCGCTATTGAAAGCTGTATAATTATGTGCTATAGCCACTGTAGAAAATGCTTTGTTCACCACAACAAAGAACAATAAGCAAAGTAAAGTGACATTACACTGTATCTTTTTCTTTAAGAATGTTGAGAAAGGTCACGGTACGTTATAACTAATAAAGCTGTTGAGTAAGGAAGTTTAAAGTTGATCTTGCTGTGCTTAAATGTACCCCAATGACAAAAAGGCAGAGGGAACTAAAATTGTAATGACATTAAAAAATAGATCATATATCAACGTGCCAACTTCATTATACAAAACACCTTGAAACCAAAGGACACAAACAGAAAAATCGAGTGTAGTCCTGCAACAGTATTCCTCTCACGATTCTCTCCCTAATAGCTTCCAACTACAATCTGCAGTTCAACTAACTGCAAAAAAACAATTAATAAGCATTAACTGATACATGCAATGCACGGACTTTCTATTGCAAGCTGTGGATTTTGTTACTTGATTAAAAACCGGTTTCATTTCCTGTGCAGTTTCAAGGAAAGCTGTGCTCTTCCACAAGAGAGCCTCTTCAAAATTTTTACAAAAAAAAAAAACAAACAAAAAAAAGGGGGGAAAAGGCCTGAGGGCATCTATTAATCTCCTGAAATCAAGATTTTTAAATGAAAAAGAAGTTCCATCTAGACACCTATGTTTCAGTTTTTCTTCAGAGTGATCTGGACAGTTATGTTTGCTACTCTCAAATTGTCAAAGCAGCTTTACCCTCCTTGCTGCAAATCACCAGACAGCAGCCTTCCGACTTTGTCTTTAAGAATGCTGAGAACGATGTTGAAACGCTACAACAATAAAGCCCTTGAAGGAGGAAGTATACAGCTGAGGGAAAAAATGCCAGGAGTTTAATACTGAAACAAACAACTGTCCCGTTAGGCTGTGCCCACTGCTGGTACCACCAGTAGTGTGGTGACTGCCACAGCAGAGCAGTTCGTATGGAGAGAGCGATCTCTGAGCTGGAAGTTAGCAAGTTACAGATCTGATTTTCACTCCTCTTGAGGACACTTTGCACTGCTCCAGTTGTGTAAAGGAGTATTAAGGTGGTTATAAATTGTACTTTACAGTGCTTGTGTATTGCTAAGCCACTCATAGGTGGACTTTGTTTAAATAAGAATCAGGTTCGAAGGCTTTAGTTCTCCTTTTGATGAACACCAATTCAGTTGAAGATGAACCCTGCAGATGAAACTGGGGCAGAATACAGGTACCTAAAATAAGCACGAGTGGCCAAAATTTTGTATAATTTAGGATGTCTTAATTTTTGGATGCAGTGCTGGGCACACTTCAGTGAATGGACTGTTGAGGACCTCCTGACAAAGTGGCTCTCATTAATAGATCTCCAGTTGAGCATCCCAAAATGGAATTGGCCTAAAACCATCATCACTTCTGAAAATTTTGGCAGCCAGCATTCCTCTCAAGGGTTCATAGGCCGTGTACGTGACTGGGTTATTACTTAGATTTTATAGGTGGTGTTATGTGAATTGTTTTCCATAATCTCATTGATTTTTATGGGACTAATTCAGAGTGCCTCGAGTTAAACATTCTGCTAAGACTTGAGTACAACTGGTCTTAATTAGGTTCTTCCCACTAGTATGGTTTTCCCCTGCCAAAAGCAGAGCAAACTTCTTTAAAAATGGTTTTCTCCCCCTTTGAAACGACGACACGTGCCGTAACTGGCTCTCTGCAAAGAGGCAATCATCGCGTCGAGCCCCACTGTACCAAAACTGCATACAGCGTATTTGTGCAAATAACGCAGCTTGGCAGACGTTTCACTATTGTGATCAATCTCAATAACTACGTCTGCAAAATCGGGCGAGTTCCTGTGAAGCAGCAGGCAGGCTGAGCTCAGAAAGATGGCGTGCGCGGGGGCTTGCTTTGGTGCTCATTTGCTCGCTACGCAGAGGAGCGTGGCGAGTGTAAGGAGTAGGCAGGAGGGCATAGAGCGAAATCGCTAGCACAGAGAGACCCTGAGACTTCAGAACTAAGACTGAGTCATTAAATGCCCACAAGGAAAAGGAACGGGCATCGTGCAGAGAGATGTTAATACATGAAGAATGACAGTAACTACAAAAAAATGCCCAGGAACAAGGATGGTGGAGGAGGAGTGGGAGCCAAAGCAAGGCTAAAACCCAGGTATTGTCCTCAGGACAATTTATTTTGCTTGTTTTAAGTACTTAAATTGGGGAAAAAAAATCTTATTAATGGTTTTTAACCATATTTTTATTTTAAATCACAGCATGGTGTTCCCCTTGTTTGAAATCATCCTGCCACAGTCACACGTGAACTCTGATGATCTGCATTAGGATGGATTTTGAAAGACAGTTACAAATTTATTTGGGATTTGTATTTTTTTTTCTTTTAACACATAGCAACAATACCTGACTCAAATTATTGCAGCTGGCATTCAAAAGCCTATGGCAACACCCCAGATGAGACAGATATCAAGTGGCACAGCAAGCTGTCCTCTCTTTCTGACCAACTTCAGCATTCTTGCTGGGACACTGACATTTGTGGCTCTCATTCAGCAAGACAACCTACCTTCTCCCTCCCTGGCAAAACAGCCCCAGAGCAAAGAAACATTTTCACCTTACACAAAAAAATTGTGGGTTTTCCCCCTGCCCCCCACTTTCAAAATTCAAACTGCTCTGTGCAGCTCAGCAGAGTTCTCTCCAGCTAACCCTGCCACGCAAGACAGAAAAGTGGAACCAGCTACATGCACACACGTGTGCACACAAGACACGGGCAAAGTTGCATCACGCTGGAGGAGGCGTTGTGTCTGTCTCTGGCTCACAGCCACAAGGGTACAATGGCAAAGCTAAAAACGATAGGACATGTGGTTTGTTAAACATCTTATTTGACTTTGCTACAAGCTGTCAGTTCCAATGCGCAGGGAAAGGAACACAGTATCACAGATTCCTGAGCAAATCAATGGCGCAGACTGATATGGACCAAATGCACATTTCGGCTTTATCATTTTTTTCCTAATAGTCAATTTAGGAGTAGTAAAGAATATGCACAGATTTCACCCAAGAAGAGATAAAGGGGGAGTGTTTAGGAATACTATAGCGGAGGTGATTTAAGAGAAACAGCGTATCAGACTAATCAGAAGATCAGCAAAGCATCATTGAAGTATGAGAGGAAGGAACTTTGATGATGCTAAATATGGCAAATGCTCAGTTTGCTAAATCCTTTTGGATCCAATTTCAACATTACAGTACTTGTCATTTTTGCTTTGCAGCTTCTGGGGGAGGGGCTGGGCATTTACCACGAAAAGTTACACTGGCTATATGAGAAACTGCACCGTACACTTTAATGACCTCATAACTGCTGGATCTTTAGTGCAAACCCAAGATTTAAACCTCTAGGAAATTCTTATTAT
>VZZY01022668.1:28746-33631 GCA_013400335.1 Eurystomus gularis
TACAGTTTCTTTTCATTTCTAAGGGCAATTAGTAATGAAATTAAATATGATTGCTTCAAGTATTACATGTTATGCATACGTCTCTATTAATACAGCCACAATCTTCAGAACCAAACATTTGGCCAGCACAGCACATGGAAACGTCTCATTAGGGTACCTATTTACATACGTGTTCTCAGCTCAGGGGTGAGAGCGTTCCAGTGGTGAGCAGCACTCCCCATTGCTACTGGTAGTGGACACCTGCTTAAACCACAAGGACGTTCTGGCTCCATTTAAGCAAAATTATGTCCTTTTGCTTCCGCAAGTAGGAGCGGTGAAGCTAATGGGACTGCACGTGGGCAAAAAGAGAGCGTCCTTTGGCCCAAGAAACCGCAAACACATTCTAAGCACTTTGAAGCATTTGGATGTATGGAAAAGCCCACGGAATGAAAAGATGAATGTATCTAATATTTACACCCCTGGTTCTGTGGTGCTGATGACCCTGCGTGGCTGTCACGTGTCTCCAGGGAGATGGCTGCATTTGCTTTTGGGTGAATGACCCCATCCCACACTGGTGGCTTCTAAAGTACTTTGGGGTTTCCCCTGGTGCTGTATAAAGGTAGGTGGCACAGAAGCAGATTTCTGCCTATTACACGACTTTGTCTGAAGATAGTCACCCTACGCGTGCAAACACACAAGTACTTATCTTCCTAAAAAGAGGAAAAAAAACAGGAATGCCAGGGAAAAAAACATCCCCACCTTGGGAAGTAGGAATACGCAGGGGCAAAGGCGCAGGGTAGCCCCAGAGCAAGACCCTCCCGAGCAGCACTGCCAGCATTACATCTGCCTGCGGGAGCCCATCGGAGCAGTATCGCCTGAAAAATCCCTCCGATTTTTCCATTCCAGGTGGAACCACTCTGAAAGCAAACCCTCCACTTGGCCCGCTGCGCCATTTGCAGCTTTTTTTGGTGTGTTTAATGATTCTTGACCAGCCATTTAGCTTAGGAAGTGCCTGTATTGCTTCCCTCCCTCCCTTTTATAAATGTTGTCACCATCCGCTCAGCGCACGGCATTGAATAAGAGGAACCTCCAAGGGCATGGCTGCAAAGGGCAGGAGCGTACTGAGATGTGCAAGCGCATGCGACATTAAATACAAAAAATAAAGGGAAAAACTGCCAAAAAAACTTGACCAAAGACAACTGATCAGCAGAAACTGGGCCAAGTTCACAAACCTGCGATAATCTTCCACTGAGACTGAAAAAACCCATAACTGAAAAGTGACTAAAAGAAGGAATTCTGTATTTGTTTGGGGGGGTGGGGAATGTAACAAACTAATTTAAGCTAATGTAATGTTTATAAAGTTACTTAGATAATGACACCATGTATGCCATTATAATCATTAAAACCCAATCTTTTTTTTTTTTTTAAACTTAGATGATTAACACAGAATCAAGTTGATGTGAAGGAACAATTACTTTTAGAAAAAAAATCAGGAGGTCCTAATATTCTGTAGAATGAGGGAGGATGCAGCTGTATGTCGACAGCTTTCATATCCTCATTTGAATAATGTGGCCTGAATCTGTCACTTTATTCATCCTCCTTATGCTCAGTGTACTCTGCATCAACAACAAATTAAGTTGTAAATAAGAGACAATCATCACTTTTGTTTTTAAGCAGCTTCTGCATGGAGAATTTCAATGTACTGTTTCTTTTTGACAGAAAGAAAGGGATTCTACACTCTGCTTATGTAAGCACAAATATGAGGAAACCAACCAAAATGAAACAATAAGGGAGCACTTGAGAACTGCTCCAAAATGTTCTTGGAAGTACATTTCTACCACCACAGAATTCTCCTTTTTTAAAAAGTATATGTGTAATAAAAACTGTTCAATTTAGTGTAATAATTATTCTTACTTTCCTCTAAAATTTCAAGGATTTTTATTTTTAATTTCCTCATCTAGGCACAAGCAGGGCACACCTCAACAAGAACGAGTGAATAAAGTCAGCTGCAACCTTTGTGTACCCAGAAACATTATTTATCTCTAATAAGATAACACGATACCATTTCATGAGCAAATATAGCATGCAGGAAGGAGAGGGAGGGGGCAAAGAGATTTTCTTACCTTTACATCTGAGAAGTAGGTTTTCAGCATATTGGAACTTGGGTACCGGGTGTAAAAGAACATGAGCTTGGCCTTTTTCAAGTGATTCGGTGACAAGCCTTCCTGCATGTAGGATTGAATTAGTAAAGGAAAATGCTTTTCTTGAGAAAGCTGTTTCTGAATGTACAGAGCTAGCAAAATGCCCCCTTAAATACTCTACGGTTCCCCAGACTACAGAAGAAAATATTAACATTTAAATCGCTGTGCTGTAAAATAGCTAAATGAGGGACGCGAGGCCATGTAACTTAAACCCTGTATTTCCTATCAGTTTTGGTGCAGGGTCTCAGGAATCTTGCAAGTTTACGGCTTATGTACCATATGTATGTTCACTTGTTGCTAAGGAAACAAATGTACGAAGCATGTGCTGCAGAAAACTTATCGGAAGCTTTTTCTCCCTCTTCTTTGCAGTTCCAGCTAAAGTTTCTTTTTCTCTGTGTTGTGCCACTTGCACAACATGAAACTAATGTACATAAGATGATCAGAGGCGCTTTATCATTTTGAGCAATGTTTTATACAGGCAGTACTTTTCACCTGTTCCATTCGAGTTGATAAATTTTAACATCTTGAGCAACTCTCTCTAATTCTGCTGTTGCTTTGCTCCAGTGGCCGCCTTGCAAATCAAAGTGAAATTTATAATAGGCAGAGCCCCTCTGCCACTCAATCCCCCGGCCACAAACCTGTCGCCTCCTGATTTACACAGTTAACTCCTCGGAGAACGAAGCTGTATTTGGGGCTAACCAATCAATAAATGTGGGCTAGCAGATCAATAAATGGCCACTTACCCTATAAGGCAGCCTATTTATCCTGGAAACATCATTACCTTTTAGATCTGTAAACAGAAGCAACTAAAAGAGTTCCCAAGGGAATGTGAAGCTAACCATAACAATCTCGGCTTGCTGATTTTTCTCCCAGCTTCTTGGCTCTCTTTTGTGTACTGCGTGCTAGGACGGCTCTGGTCACATCTGTGCCGCAGGCTGGCCCTGCCATTTCCTCAGCAAATTAATGGCTTTATAATTTATCAGAAATGAAGATGCACGTGGAGAAAATCAATGTGGCCCCCACAAGGTCAATTAAGGGTTCTTCCCAGAAGCTTCTCTAAGGACTGTTTCTCTTAAACACAATTGTTGAAAATTTCACTCGGTTCACACCTTACGGTGAGGGGAAGGTCACCCAAGTTGACAGATGCAATGGAGCCAAGGTGCCTCTTCTACCTTACGGCCGGGCGCACGTCAGCACATAACATCTCATTCCAGGCCTCGAGACGGGAAACACAGACTAATTTTCATCAGCAGGCTACTGATGATTAGCTAGGCTTTTTCAGCCGAATTCCTTTTTCTCTAATTCGCGAAATCTACTGAAATCCTCTCCCTTTATTCCAGTTACAAGGTTCATTTTTAGATTGGAAAAATGTAGCGTTTAAAAAAGGAGAAAAAAAAAGGCATTGACAATATTAGTTTAAAAACCTCTTATTATCTGGAAGTACATGGAAAACGGCTCAGCTGAACTTGCATTTTGTTTTAGATGCTTAATGATTACAAAGAAGATAATTTATGACTGACATACTTCTTGTGCCAAGACAAGAGTTGAAAGAACCTCCAGTTACCTCCATTAGACTGATAGAGAAGTCTAAAAGAGCATTACACTCTGCAGTGCCATCTGTCAAAATACGTAAGTGAAATAATAGTAGCAAGCTGTCACCTATTGCTTAGTGATAAGAGTTTTAGACAAATCAAAACTTCTACGCCAGAAATCCATTTTGTTATGTGATCCTTTCAGGAAAGTGGGAGTCCAAAGGGGAGCGCACATAAGTAAAAGGAAAAAAAAAAAAAGAATCCTAAGTCTCCTTAATTTGCAATTCCTCTGACGCTGACCACATGTTAATACTGGGCTTGGTGTATATGCTCTTTCAATGCAAGCTCAAAGATGGACTTAAACTTTCAAAAAAAGCTCTTATATTTGCTGGATTTAAGCATATTAGACAGTTGTCTAAGCATTTGGATTCCTTCTGCCTTTAGGATTTTTAAATATTTTCTGCTCTAATGCCAGAGGATATTGATATTGAATGAAACATGTATTAAAAGATGTTCTGAGACTCAAATTCCCAGAAATCCATTTTTTATTAAAATTATACTTGTTCTTAAGCACTTGGCAGCCTTAAAGCGATATCAAATATGCAACAAATCTGTATATCTTGATCCTAAGGTTAACGCTTTACTGTGATAAAAGATATGATCTGTAATAATCTAGGCAAAAACAGTTAATGACAGACTTAAGAGCTAAGATTTAGATAACCCACTGCTATTTCAGAAAAAGAAAAAAAAAAACGCCCAACAACAACAAAAAAAAACCTGAACTGACCAATTGCTTAATTTCCTTTTTAAGTGCTTGGGCTGAAAAGCAACTGTTCTTCCAAGAAAGCACTAGCTGTTTCCAGGATACTTACACACGCACAATGACTCATGATGAAATAGATTCAGTAAACATACAGCTGTACCGAACACGAGCTAAGCCCCATTCAAGGCCAGGAAAGAAAACGAGCACAAATAAATATTAAGGAGGTAAAGGGAGGAGGGGTGCCGAATGGAACGCAAACAAGCTCTGTCCCAGCAGCTCGTGTGGCTTGCCTCAATTCTCTTAGCTATAGCTTTGTGAAGACAGATGACATTCAATTCTATGGGTAATGCAAAATAGACAATAACTGCTGAAACTTGAGCCAGCTGCCAGGTGTAAAAAAAAAAAAAAAA
>VZZY01022668.1:33643-45062 GCA_013400335.1 Eurystomus gularis
AAAAAAAAAAGAGGAAAAGAAAAAAGAGGAGAGAAAGAAAAGATGATAAATCCATAAATTAATGAAAGACATCTGCTCAGGAACATAAAAGATCAGAGGAACAGTGTACTGCAGCTGAACCTAAAGCGGTGTTCAAACAACCTGAGAGTCTCAGCATTGTGCATTTATACAGCTCAGTGTAGCCTCACCTAACGCCGCAGCAGCAGCAAAAAGGCAAAATGCTAAGAAATACGAAGAGAAAGGCTGGGACCGAAACATATACGTGCTCTTGTGTGTTTTAACTGGAGAAGCACAGGGCTGGCATCGCACAGCATTTGACTCTCGTGCACTTCAATCCTCCCAGGTAACGCTCCTCTTTTGCAAAAATATTTTTCAGTGGAGATGACCTTTCACTCCTGTTACTCTCAGCCTCAGCTCCCACAAATGCTCAAACAGGCTTTTCTAGCCCACACAGGTATTGAGCTGAAGGAAAAGGGATAAGAATAGGCAGTATCAGGTAAAAAATCTGGACTAGCAAAGCCAAGCTGCTCCTTAAGTTACACCTCGGGTGCTTTTTATCAGCAAAGTTACAAATAGCTGTATCTCAGAGCATCTTCAAGACCCTCCAAAGAACAGGCTGGCTGGAAAATATTCATTCATCACCCAGGTTTTATCAAAAGCATGGAGTTATCCAGATTGCTGTACAATCATTCTTCTTTTTTTTTTTTTTTTTTTTTTAAGTTTAATTAGTTTAATTCTAGTCAGATGTAATAACTCCTCATTTCAAAATGTTGTAATTCACTAATTATAGCTTTCACATATTGGGACTGGGAAATTCATCCCAGTTGGACTGGAATTCTGTTTAAAAATAAATAAAATTGTAGAAAGTTTCACTGATGTTTTAAAGCCCTCCTGCCAGGAAGAGCACGCTGAACTTCTTCACCTTTACACGTCTTAACAGCACACAAACTACTGCTGTGCTTCAGTTTTGATCTATGCAAATGTTTTGGGACTGAACAAGGCTATTTTTCTTGAGATGCAAAGAGGATGCGTGACAGAGGAAGACCATGCAGAAAAACAATTTGCTGTCTGTTTCTTTTGGAATTTGAATAAAACTTAATATTTGATTAAACAGATTAGTTTGCAAAGATATAGACGGCATTCATAAGCAAGATGGGAATTCGGGCTGCAGGTGCATCTTATCTTGTTTAGCAACATACGCAAACATTAACCATTTCCTTCTGCAATTCAGCAAAGAGCTATCTGATACCTTTTGCAGGCGTTGGTTAAAAAAAAACACACCAACCAAAAACAAAACCCCAAAACCTAAAACCCAGGCTATTTCGGTGTTTTAGCTTACTAGTAAAACTTGAACTTGGCTCTATGTTTTCATCCTGGCTGCACTGTCCAGGAAAACAGATGTTACTTTCTGCAAGGAAGAAAGATCTGCTTCTCTCCAGAAATACATTCCTTATATGTGCACATCGAACCACGTAAAATAAAAGCGCCATAACAGAATTGACCACAAACAAACCAACCTCCGTAATGCACCTTTCCTTGGAAGCTGTAAGATACCTGGGCAAATGAGCCACTGCTAGAAAAAACCATCCATCCCTGCAGCTGAGCTGTATACCAGAGCACACGTTGTGTAGAAGCGCTATTCAATAAATCTGTTTGTCCCAACAGGTCTGTATCTAAACCCAGATCATACTGCAGCCTGCTAAAGCATCTAGGCGGGAAAGTCAGAGCGCTTTCGCAGTGGCAGGGGGAGAAGTGGGGCAAGGAAGGAGGAAGGGAACCTCTCTAGCACTCGGTGTTTCCCCTGGCTAAGCCTCGGAGCAGCAGGGGACTCTCACACCTCTGTTTCGGCAGAAGCAACGAGCTCCATTAGCGAGTGCCAGTAAGAATGAGCACAAGAAAGTGGGAGATACATCAGGGGTGAGTGAGAGATGCTCTACAGGTGGAGAGGATCAAGTGCAGCTCCAGAACTACTAGTTCACATGCTTGGCATTCCTCACCTCTGCTCACTCTGCTCCCAGGATGGGAGAACTGCTTTTATACAAAAACAATTAGTATGCTACTCTACTGTCTAGTAGAAATTACTTAATTACCCTGGCCCGAGTCTTGCCCTCGGCTGCCACTCTTGTTGACCTCAGGACTGCTTTCCAAGCATCGCAGCTTGCATTTCAATATGCAGGAGAGATTTTTGGTTTGGATCTCCAAAAGTAATTGGCAGTAGCCACAAGTGATGCTGGATTTAGACTGACTCCTCTGTTTTGCCATACAATGTATATGGTGAGAAGATTTCCCTGCTACCAATACAGCACAGGAAAGAGGGGTCCCTCAAACATCATGTCCACTACCAGCTGGCTCCCAAAACCACCAACAGCTAAGGAAGGTGCTTTCAAACCAGGACACTTTCCCCTATAGAAATGGGACTATTCATACAGGTGCAGCAATTCTTGACTCAGACTTGACCTAAGGTAGATCAAAGACTGGCGGTGATGGACTCTTGGACTTGCAGCATCTGCCTTCATCCCAATCCTCTGTTTTAGCATTGGGTGGACATGGTATTGTATTCACTTCTAATAGGACTGTACTTGGAATAAAAATCTTTTGACCAGAAAGCACATTAGGGGAAAAGATGGAAGGAGTGGGAGGTGTTATTGCTAAAAAAGAAAAAAATAATAATCTAGTGCTAGTTTCCAGGAAAAAAAAAAAAAAAGTTCATTACTGTCTGGCTATGCTAAATAAAGGAAGAGATGTACTTTTCTCCTATCTAAAGGCTGCTATTGAGCTAAAAAGAGATATTTTATTATCATATTTTTTTTAAGCAGGGGAATTGTCCTGTAAATTTAATACAGCTGAAGTTTTATATTTAATTGTTCTCTCTAGCTTTCCAAAATAATTTGCTTTGTGTATGTTAGGACAAAAGATTTCTGTGTATGGCTGAACAGAGGTTAATCATGCATAGCAAGCAGCTGCACAAGGGCTGAGGAACAGACCTCTGGGTGGGGGAAAGAACTTGATGCAGGCTGAATATATCAGTACCTGTGTTTTTTGTGCTTCGTTTCCCTTACGCGTTTGAGAGCCGAAGGCTCACAAATGACCGGACTGTAGCTTTCTGTGAGCACCAGCCATGACACCATTAAGATGGGCCGCACGTTGGCCTGACAGGGAAGGGAAAGGTGGCAGCTGTGGCTTGAATGGTTTTTGGTCACCTCAATCACCTCACCACCTGGGGAAGGGTCCGACAACCCATGGAAACCCACTGGCACCCAAGTCATGGGCTTGACTGGCTTCCTGACCCCAAGAGATGGTCTGAAAGGCTGGAGGAGGGCTGGTGGCTTTTTTATGTGAACACCGTTGCTGAAGAAGCACTGTCAGTCAACACCCGGCATTTTATTTGGCCTCACCAAGCCCCCTGCCCACTCCCCCGGGAGTGCCCCACTCCCACAGCACCCAGAGGAAGCCCTGGGACATGGGCATGGCCCCTCGTCCTCTCCCACTGGCCAGCACCAGGTTATCGCTCATCTTTCAAAAAGGATATTGCACTTCCCGAATAGGGCGAGATTTCGGACATGTCTTGCAGGTCGCCACACTCAGACTTTATGAGGGACAAGGAGAGTCCCTCGGCAGCGCTGGGGGGGTGGGCTGGCGAGCAGGGGTGGTGGTTCATGTGGTGTGATGACATCTTGGTCCTCAGGCTGGTGGTCTCCCGGGTCAGGTCGAGGGATTCGGGGGAGGCACGCTCTTTCCCTGGGAAGGAGGCCGACGGGGCTCCCAGGGGGCTCTGGAAGGGGTAGGCCATGAGGGGCAGTGGGAAGGGATGGCGGAAGGAGGAGGTGGAGAAGCCGGCCGTGGCCGAGAGTGGGGACTGGTGCAGGGAGGCGTGGTGGCTGCCAGCCGGTGGGGCAGAGGCGGATTGGTCGGAGGAGTTTTTGCGGACGACGAGGGGCAGCGCCTCTGTTTGGTCGGTGGCGCCAGGCATGGGGACACTGCCAAAGGTGTCGAGGGGGTTGGGAATGATGACGTCCCCAAAGCACTGCAGGCGCTGGTTGGCCGTGTGGAAGTTGTGGTTCTCCCCGTTGACAGCGAACCTCGCCTGAGGGATTTGGAGAGGTGGGAAGACCTGAGGAAGTTGGCGGGAGGGCTTGGACGAGAAAACCTTAACCACCGTGTCCACAACTTGCGACATGGCGGTGTTGAGCTCTTGCTTCAGTGTCTCGGCCAAGTGTTTTCCTTCGGGGTGGAAGGTGTTTGGCCCTTGCTCCTTCTCCTTGGGACCTTCTCTTTTAGGCTTGTTCTCCGCAATCTCCTGCTCCCGGATGAGGGCCCGTGCACGGTCAATGAACTGCCCTGGGTCCAGTTCGCACATCTCATTGTCCGACCTACCGACGGAATCACCGGCCCTTGCGTCCATGGTTTCGGAGCGCATACTGTCTTCAGACAGGTTGCCATCTTCATCATTTTCGGAGTCGGTGCTGTCGTAGATCTGGTAGAACTTCTCCTGCAGCTGGCGCAGCTGCTTCTGCATGTCCTCCAGCTGCTGCTTCAGCTGTCTGCGCTCCTCTCGCTTCTGCTCTTTCCTCGCTGAAACCAGCTGCTGGAAACTCTGCTGCTGCTGTTGCGGCAGCTTTTGCTTGCGCTTGTTTTCTCTGTAACTTTCTCGGGGACTCACAGACTGCGGAGCTATTTCTCTTTCGTTTTCATTGCCCCTTAATGCCACGCTGGGGGAATGGCTCATACCCCGAATTATATTCTCAACCCGGGCGCGTTTAGCTCTCAGGTGCTCGTCGCATAACCGATCCACATCAAACTGGCTCATAGTCGGCCTGCCAAAAGGGGAAAGACACTCTTGGGGGCTGTCTCTTGAAGAGTTGCTGCATACATCCTCCTGATGTACTTCTGAGCCTGTACTAGAGAGACCGCTGGCTTGGAAACTGGGCTCCGTGCCACCATTTTTGTTCATGTTATTTTTCAACAGCTGGGAAATTATGGTTGCTCCTGGAAAAGGCATCATGGCATCTTCATATGAGTTCGCCCTCTTCAGCAGCTTGCGGAGTACATTTGACTTTTCCCCATCTGCATGCTGCACCACTGAATACTCGACATCCTGCTCTGAACCTTGGGGATTCATGGCACTAAAAAACGTTGCTCTTGCCTTTGCAAAAAATGCAGATGCTGTCCCTACCGTCCTTTTCACTCCAATGTCAACTCTTCTTCTCTTGGTTTGCCTGCTTAAGAGGGCTGTGCTGTCATGGTCAGGCATCACTGGACTGTTATTGTGCCATCTTCAAAAGCTTGTCAGCTGGGCTCAGCTCAAGAATCCTGGGACCCTGGCCAACAGAACAAAAGGACTGATGAATCATTTTCTTTAAATTTCTCCAAATTTCCTGACCTCAATCCTGAATAAAATGCAAAATGCATAGGCTCTGGGATTTATGGCACATTACAATTATTGCAATTTATTATGCACTCTGCTTGAAATGAAACATTTTTAAATATTTCTGCTCCACTGGTTTAAGATGGATTAAGATTTAAAAAAGCAAAAACTGCTTAAGCACCAGTAATATGATTCTCTTGCACAAATGCCTAAAATGATACTGTTTATCTTCAGAAGAAAGAGTAGATTAGAAGAACACAGCCTCTGACAACCAATTGATTAAATTTAGGGCATTGAGATACATGTTACAAAAGAAGATGAAAGTACTCCTTATTTAAGATTTATTGTTAAAACAAGAAATTGTATAAAATTTGGATTAAAAAAATTCAATTGCGATGTAAAAACTGAAACTAGTTTTGCTTTTTAAAGAGAGATAAAGCTGGTAAATAAACATTTGGAGGTCAAAACAACAACTTTCACATAATTGTAGGTAGGATAGTATATGTGTATGTGAAAGGCAAAGAAAGCATAGACACACTTAGGCTTACAGTGGGGAAAAAAACCCCTCTCAAATCATTAGGGAAACGTTTATTCAGCAAAGTAAAAATGCATTAAAATACTTTATGGCCGGGATTATTATGGTCGGAATATTTACAGAGATGTGATCGAGTAAAGGCCAAAATGTAGTTCATTAACACAGTGTCATATGTACCAGTGACTAGCCACGACAGTGGTTTGAATTCCCCATACATTCCTTCCCTCTTCTTAACTTACATTCCCCAAGCAAGCCCCGCTACCAAAGGCGGAAGATTCTGCATTTCGTACACTAACATGCATGATGTTAAATTTTTTGCATAGCAGAAACAAGGCATGTTCAGAGTCACATCTCTCTGCTTTAGGAAAAGCTCCAAAACCAGTATCTCAAAAGCCCAGCGAAGCCCTTCTTACATGTAATATTTTGAATACACAGAATCTTATTTCCTGTGACATGCAGAAAAGATGAGAAAAAATATGGAAAGATGAAAGAAATAACATCAATCAGCTGCGTGAGAAAGGAAGATACCTTCTCTTTATATGAACTCTCATTGTTTCCCTGGAACACAGCATAAAAAGATAACACACTTCCTTGCATTTTCTAAAAGGCTCTTGACATAATTTGTGACTTATTAACTAGTGATGCTAAACTCACATTGCACATAAAGCACTAGACCCTCTTTCCTGTTTCTTAAAATTTAACACTGAGGAAAATTAAAATATTTTTCATGCGACGCTTATCTAATATTAAACTTTACATTTGCTTAACAGAGCACAATCTTCACAATAACAGGGTATATTGCCAAAGGCAGCATGCAGACTTTTTGGATTTGCTCCCATCTCTTTCGGTTCACCTGTAAAAACATCTACGTGCTCCCTAGGACTGCATCTGTGGCTAGTTTTAAAGAATGACTACCCATGCAAATAGGCATAATTTCAGCATGAAATAATCTGTAAAATCAAGACAGTAGTCAATGCTTAGTTTACAACCAGGATGAAAAAAAAAAAAAGAAAGCTTTTAAAACATTATGTTTATTCTGCAGCCTCTGCCCACGTATTCTGGATGTACTGAAAGAATTTTCAGAGATATGGTGTCAGAGGTGGTCATGCTAGGGACATGATGTTTGTTTACATTACTGGCTCCTTGCATGCAGGAAAGCAAAGAATGATAGAAATAAAAAAAAATAAAAAAGAAGATGTCATGAATTCAGAAGGGAAATCCAGAGCCTTACACCGTTAATAGGTCACTCTCTTCAGAAATCACTCCTTATCAAGAAGCACATTAAACAAGTCAAGTTTGGCTACCTCACGACAATAATAAAATAACAAGGAGTTCTGTTTCAGGGGCCAAATTCTACCACCTGCATACCAGGTAGCATCCCACCCTGCAAGCAGCTCCCCTGGAGTCCAGGGATACCAAAATCCTGTTAGGCACAAGTGGTAGGATCAGGCCGTGCTTGGCAGTTACGTGTCATGAAAGACGGTCTCCTGCTTTCTCTCAATCAAGGCAAATGGAGTTTTTCAGAGGGCAGAATCAGGCTCTTATAATTGGGTCTTCATCTAATACAAAATCTGAGGAGTTGGGATTTCAGAAGGGTTGTTTTTGTAGATAAATGGCCAAGTCCTCAGGGGGTAGACCAGCATGACCACCACCGGAGTTTTTAAGCAGGCAATACCGGCACAGAATAAACCAGGGTCAAGGTTGACCTTTCAGTCTAGTGGTGTTCATTTGACAGCGATATAAACTAACTGCAAGATAACTGAAAGAGCTCTTGCTCCCTGCACGTAAGATATCCTAAAGGCATTCTCCATAAGGGTGATAATTGCCAATAGGAGGAAAAAAAAAACCAAGAACCAACACCGAAAGCCTTCACACTTTTCCTTCCTTTTCCGTAGTCAAGCTATGCTTGATTGGGATCCAGCAATAAGTTCCCAGACTCGCACCAAAAACCTCACATCGGGTTTCAAGTTTTGCACATTTCCCAGCAAATTTGAGGTGCCTGACCACTGTTTCCCTCCCTCTTGCCCAATCCCAAACAAGGACACACATGGGGAGGGCTTGCTGTACCCTTGAGTCAGCAGCTCAGGAAATAGGCTGTCCTGCGCCAGGTTGGAAGGTCATTGCCACGCATCCTTCCTCCCTAGTGTCCATTTTCCTCTCCCCAAGCCCCCGTACCAGCAGCTGCTCGCCTGCCCATTCCTGCCACCGCAAACATGCGGCAGGAGGTGCTCCGGAGCAATGCCGCCTCCTTCCCTCGCTGGAAGCTGAAAGCATCCGAGTTACTGTACACTTAACCTGGGTATTAAGCAGGGTCTCCCATTTGCCCTGGTGTTATCCCGAGCCTACAGACCGCCAGCTTTAAGGCTTACGTGCCTTTTGGCTTAAAGAGGAGAAATAGTTCTGCTTTAGCCTGACAAAACGGGATGAATGCTGAACGGCCAGTTAATATTTTGGTCTCAGAGGACCTAAACCAATTCACACCTCAGGGGGAAGTGGAATGCCATGTACAGCGGGATGCAAAATTCCAGCCACAGAAGCAGACTTTGATACCAATTAGATTATAACTGGATAAATAGGGAAGCCTTGGGGAAAAAAAAAAAATATAGGAAGTGTGTGTCCTTTACGTAGCACCAGTACTCTGGCTGCACGTTCCCTCAAAACTCCGTTTCATACATCTAATGTCTCTGTACAGCTATCCAGAAATAAATAGTTAGAAAGATAACTCGGGTTGTCAAGATCTATGTAGAAATCTTCATTTCTTTCTGAGTTAAAGAGTTTTACACTTGTGAAGGTTAAACTCGCTTTGCATGTCACTTTTGATACTCCTTGCATGCCAAGTGCAGTTTACGTTAAATTCACCCTCCACATCTCGAGCCTCAACTCGCACGACGCAGCTTTCTCAGAAACCGAACATTTTCCATGCCTGTGTAATTAAAAATCATACCAAGGGCCTCAGCACTTTCTAAGTCCATCCACAGACATAGCTGGCAGTATTATATTTACAAATTTACTTTCAAAACTTTTGTTTTGGTAGATATAATTACAATGTAGCTATGAATAACCTCCTAACAGCACAGCAGCTACAGACATAGGTTTATTTCATATCCGTTTGATATGCATTGACATTTTAACTGGAAACAGATTAATTTCTAGGTATCCAAGAGCTACCGTTACCAAAGCTTTGGCTAGAACATCTTTAGAAAGGAATATGGTGTCAGGTATTTAAGCGCGCTCATTACGAATATATCCATTTCTGTAATCGATTTTGTTAACTCATCTTATTCTACAAAGATGCTGATCATTTTCTCCTAGATTAATTCATATACCTATGAGATGCTAAGGAGATGTAAATCCAAACTCACTCTCCTCAGCCACTCTGCAGGACCCTACCCCGACCTAAATAGCCATTAAATACACAAGCAGCAAAGTGCTAAACTTGACGAATATTCATGGATAAATTCAAGGAGATACCAGTTCATAGAGCTGAAATCGTTCCTATCTTTGCACAAGCCGACTACTTTCTTTGGTCCAGCGTCTGCCTGCTTCATGTCAGCCCATTATGCCAATACCACACAAGAAATTTAACATGCTTCTGCTAATAGAAATATTTAGATCTTTCCCTCTAAAGCGCTACACGGGGTATGGCTTTGCCAGAATCAGCCAGGAAGCGCAGGATGAAAATTATCCCAGTCAACAGCATTTCATGCACAAAACCACAGCTGAAATCCGAAGAACAGATGACATCTATTCACCATAGATCTGTTCAGTGCTAAAATCACATCGGCCACTAATGAGAAAGTACTACCTTTTTGTACAGCTCTGACACAAGTTTTCTTGGGAGACAGGGTTGTCTAGCTCCCTTAGCTGAGATGTCTAATCGAGGAATTTGAGACAAGGCAGAAATGATGAGCAACTGTTTGTGCAGAAACAACTACTTTATTAGGATTTCTCCATAAGAAGAAGTAAAAATTAGAGCCTGATTTACTTCAAAATTACACAACCTGCTCTTTAGCCTTAAAGAAAAAAGCAACCCTTCTGTTAACGAACCTGGTAAAATAGACAGGGCCCAATCCAGCAAGGTATTCAGCAATTCCCGTGAATGCCAAACATCCGCACTTCCCATCGACTATGGGGGGAATTGACAGAGCTCACTAACAGGAAGGATTCGGCATCTCATTAGATCAGGCCTTTATTTTGGGGAGATGCAGGAGCATCACTTAGCCATGCTCGACACTGCTTGAGGAAATAGATTCTTTGAATGAGAGAAAGAAGTCAAGCTGCTCAGGATAATATTATTGAAAACATTTTCCTCCTCTCAGGCCAGTTTGGTCCCTGTTATTTCACTGATCATCAAGAAAATAACCCACATGGTCTCTGCCCGGAGACAATACTGAAACATTCGCAAGATTCCTACTATGAACTCAACCGAAGTTTTCCAAGGTATTTTTTTTTACCATGCTGCACAGTGTCATCAAATCACGACCCTTGAATTAGTTAATCTAGCAGTTAGGCTGCACTTTGAGACAGAATAAATCATTATTTAGAGACTACAAATGGCATTATTTACAATTCTGCCCTGAATCAAATTAAACTCCAATTTCAAAATGCGTCCATTCGTAGGACTATCTTAATTTATCAACCAATCATAAAAAAGACAAGCCATATAAACGGGGAGGCCTGGCAGGAAAGTTAACTGTATATACTGACAGCGCCATTCAGCGAATGTTCGGTACTTTACAGAATAATTTAATAGCGAGCTGTTAGCAAAAAGTATATTGTACTTTTTATCACAGATCAACTCATGAAATGTTGATACTCCGTCTACCCTTGAGTATTAATAAACATTTCACAGTATGTGATGTTGCTGTTAAAGGTAAGCTCTGGACAAAAAGCAGATAAAATAAATGCAAAACGAGCTGCAGTGGTCGTAAACCTTACGTGATTGATGGCAACTCACAGAAAAACTGCGAGAAGAAGACATAAAGGGTATGTGCCACATGCAAATCTACGAGTAAGGAAACTGCCTCCGTATAATTCACCCTGCGTACTGCCAAACCTCTACAGACGATGGAAGTGACAAATAATCTCAGCTTTTACACCTCGCAGTGACGCGGACGTCCTTCTCTACCCTGAATTAGACAACACCGGACCCTTCCACCACCAAGCTATTGGCCATGGATGCGCTTCCACGTCCCCAGACCTGGATGGGGGTTTTGGGGTGACATTCGCCGCGCAGCCCTAAACAGCCCAGCATTCACTGCAAGCGCTCCAGACCTGTGGGAAACTCCTGGGTTCCCAAATCCTCACCCGGGCAACTTTCGCCCAGCACTCAAGGGCACCTCTAGTCTGCAGCCGTTTCCCCCGCCAGCCGTGACTGACATCTCCCACTTTGTCAAAGATATTAAGTTAATATCCTCCGTATCGGTTATTGCCGCAGACGGGGCACACGTACGTGACGCTGACGGCTCCGAGAGCTCCGTCCCACCTCGGACGCGCCTTTGGGGCACGGACACTTGCTT
>VZZY01022669.1:0-15555 GCA_013400335.1 Eurystomus gularis
TTTCTTCAGTTTTCTCCATTTACGTGGCAGCAAGAGAGGAGGGGGTCCTCTCCTAATGGAGCCTCCACCTTCTGTTCTGTCCTCAAGGATGGTAGGGCCTGACTCCACCAGCTAATCTCCCTCTCGCATTCCCTTATTGTCCTCAGTCTTTCAACCTCCTCCTTTAGCTCCGCCACTAAGCTGAGCAGATCATCCACCTGGTCACACCGGACACGGGTGTTACCCCCATCACCTTTCACCAACAGTGCCAGACTCCGTCACTCTCTGCAGCCGGAGACCTGGACACCAACGTGCTCCCGCAGGACCTCTGTCTAGGTAACCATATTCTTCTTCGCAGGAGGTTTAGCCCTGGTCACAACCATCGCTGTTTTCTTTTTTTTCGTACGCCCTCCCCCACACGCCCTGCTGGCCACGCACGAACAAGCGAGATAGCCAGCTGTCTCACTGTTAGCAGTCTGGTTCAAGTTAATTGTAAATAATGGTTACCAATAAGAAAAGTGAAAAAAAACTTTCATAATTATTCATTTGATTTCCATTGGTTTTTTGTTAATTCGGAAGATAATTTTGAAACAACATTAGAGATGTTTGAATAGTAGTTGTCAGAAAGCAAACAGTTGTTAGCAAAATGGTTCCTTCTCTTTTCTTTTAGAAAGGATAAAAAAAAATAGAAGATAGAAAAGACCATGAAAGGTTTTAGATAAAAATGCTTATAGTATTATTAATTATGCAGTTTTTGAGGACTTACTGAGTCCATGATTGTTATGATTGTTAGCACTGAAGCGAGTAACTGAGTCTTTAAAAATAGATAAAATAACAATCATTAGAGGAAAAAGCATGTAATGAAGGAACAAGCATTGTGGTTCATTTAGGCTGATAATGACTTTGTCTTTTAACTAGAATTCTCCAGTCGTATTTCAGCCCAGACCTCTTAATGGAAATATTGTAACTGAGTTTTGGAAAAAGCACTTAAAGAAAGACACACAACATACCCTTAACAAAACAGTAGAACTTATCTAGCAGAGGAATCTGCAAGTGATGCTCAAAGGAAAAGGCAATTATCTGACACTGTGGATGTTATGAAATATCCATCGCTTTACAGTGAAGGATTTGGGGCTGAAACGTAAATGAATTCACTGTCAGTTTGAAAACAACAGCGAATATCACAACTCAGTTTGAATCCTGGCACTGGAAAAAGCTGCAAAAACTCAGTGGGCTACAACACTTTGCAGAAGCCAGCATAACATACAGAGCAGGGATTGAGAGGATGGTGACATCTCTGCATTGGATAAATTCCTTATGAAATCATTGGACGATATTTCAGAAGAAGGTGAACAGAACATCAGTCTGATGTAAATAGGTTGCTTAATCACATTCATTCAGGCAAATTTAGGTAAGTAAGTACCTAAGCAAGTACTTCAATATCTTAAATAGAAGTAACAAAAATGAAAGAACAGTAGAAAAACACGAGAGAGGGAACTGTAGCTTACATTGGCTAGCTCAGGGACTTTCCCTCTGGTTTATAACAAAATTTTATCATATCTTGCTGTCCTTTTACAGCTACAATTTGTTTGTTTCTCAGTTACTCCTAAGTGCTAAAAAGAAACACTTTCTGATCAGTTTTCCACTGGGTATATTTATCCCATACACCTTTGGGAGTGTAGCTTTCTTGGTGCTGTTTTTTTGCCCTCTTTTGTAAGACTGTGCATTGTTTGTCAGAGGCTCCTGTTTCACAACTGCAATTTCATGTTATTCCACAGGGACAATGAAAAACTAGCCAACAAATATTATAAATGACGTGCATTCAAACTGGAGGCAAATAAAGTCATCTTTTCTACTACTGTAGCTACTAGCATACAATTTTTTGCCACTGTCACTGGGGTAGATTATTTGTGGCTCTACTGAATTCAGTTTAATCTCTCTGGAATTACAGCAGTGTAACAGAAAACTTGTAATCCTCCACTTCATACAGTCTGAACTTTGATTTCTGTGAAGTATAGTATTTTTAACTCTCTCTGAAGTCTTGGGGGGTCCATGCTCATGTATTCACCTAACAGCTTGTGAAAAAATAAAAATCCTAAGCATTTCAGCTAAAGGCAACCAGTGAGTGTAGGGCTGCATCCTTCAGTCAGTTCAAGATCAAAGATCCCAAGGTTCATAAGTCATAAAACACATTGCAGTATGAAAAGTAGATCTAACTGCCTTTGGAAGACTGTAACATTCTTCTGAGCCATGACTGCTTCTGTACCCACTTGTGAATTTATTTTTTATTTAAACATGAGCTGCCTTGCAGCTGCCATGGGGTACTGTCGTGCTTCACACTAGCTAACTTCATTTGTTTCCCGACTCCTTGCTTGAGTATTCAGCCCTTCAATTACTCTGTATGGTAACATGCCTTCTCACGAGCAATTCAGGAGCCATGCTGGAAAGGTAATTTAGTTTTGAACCACACACCACTGTAGAAACAGCTATGCTCCTTGTTCACGACAGTCTGCAGTACATTACTGAGCAGCATCCACTTGAGAAACACACTGGTTGTGTATCAACCTCAGGCCACGGCTTAGTCAATTGCTGTCTTTGTTGTTAGAAGGATGAGAAATCAAGTAGTATTCAGGAAAGCCACAGTGTGCATTCTGCATCGATTTTCAAATCCCCAATGTTTTGTTTAGATGAGAGGATAACCTCAAGTTTGTTCAGCCCACTCATCTATAGTATCAGAGAATAAAAGTGCTGTCTTAAACACAAATTTGTATGTATAAGTTATCAGAAGCCTTAGGAGACACTCTCACCCTCAGTGGAGATCAGTGAGCTGGAACTCAAAGGCTGGTTATTTTCCATTTGCCCTTGATTTGATGAATTACAATGTCATTTAGCAGCATACAGATTTATGAATTGTTGTTTGAGTCACCCTTCTAATGCTATTAATTTTTATTGATAAGTGAAACATTCATGCACCTCTCAGCCCTAGAAAACAGAGAACCTTGAAATGATAATGATACCCCAGGCTACATTTTCATTGAGAACTGGGGATGTGGTGTCCATCATTCTTTCTCGTTGCTTACATACTGACTGTACAAATCCAATGCAGCTGCAAGGATGCCTTAGCAACAGCAGGTTCACTTCAGTTTCTTTGCAGACAAAAAGAGTCTGAGAAGTGAGACAGGTAGCAAAGCAGGACAGCTTAGCTCTTCCTGGCTGAGCGATGTCCCATGATTCCTGTAAGCTGATGCTGGCTCCAGAGGGTGCACTTCTTAGCTCTCTTAGATGAGGCCAATTATATGCTGATGCCGACCTCAAAACTTTTAGTAGCTGGTATCCCTTGTCTATGTTCCCATAAGACTATAACACCCAGCTGCAGTATTTTCTCGAATCACTTTACTCCTCCCTCTCCTATCCCATCTCTTCATTCCTGGTTACCACTCATTTCAGCTCTTCTGAGTTATTGGCTCCATCTGCAGCATTGTGCCCTTTGCACTGACAGGCAGTCTCCCGCAGCTGGAACCCTTTCAGCTATTATTACTCTTTCAGCTTTTCACTTCACATTGTTATCACTGCATCATAACACCCTGCAAAAGCACTGTTTTTCCAAGTTTCATCCTTAAACAGCTGCCCAGCAGACACACATCAGCATGAACTGCTTCATACTCAGAAATTAGTTTCCTAATGTTGGTAACAAGTTCTTGAGAAAGATGACAAAGGATAAACATACAATGTGGCAGAAGTGACTAATTCATGAACTGTGTAGAAACAAGAAGCCCTAAAATGATCATCCTTGGGACGTTTCATACTGTGATCACCTGTGGTTTGACAGGTACAGCTCAGAACAGAGCGTATTTGCTTCTCAGAATCTATCACATTTTCCCATCTCACCTCTCTCAAATAAAATATTGCTTTAGGGAAAAATGATAGTATAATGTGACAAATCAGAAAGAGAGGGGATAAGGTTTTGTTATTTATTGGTTAAGTCCCAATGAGCCAGAGGGATTCCGCAAAGCTGCAAAGCTGCTTATTCTGTGTGGTGATTCTTACCTCTGTGTTGGATTATTCTGAGTATTTAAACATATCGAAACTATGTACAAGGCAGCTTTCCTGTTCAGTGAGAATTCCTACAACCATACAAAATGAATTCTTGTTTCAGGCAGAAAACCATAGTGTTTGAGGTATACCCGTATGCTACCAGGGAATAGCTCAGAACCTGTAGACCAGAAATATACTCTGAAGTTTTATTCTTTTTCATACTTGTGATCTGATAAATACTTGAGGCTGTACCTAAAACACAGAGTTCCAACACAAAACTGAACTTTAACTTGCTAATAACTTCAAAATTTTACATATTGTCATGTGAGTAAAATATGGATTTGCCATCCCTTTTGTCACATGTCTTTTCTATTCCGCTTTCTGGAAAGCGAAAAAAAAAAACCAGAAAAAAGTTTATAGGCAATTTTCAGCAGAAAAGATAAAATATTGGAGAATTTGAACTTCCAAAAGAGTACTTGCCCCAGTAAGCTAGTATTTACTATTATTACATGATGAAACCAAAAAGGCTATCTCTGGTCAGAAAAAGCTAACACTCACGAGTTATAATTCTCCAAAAGCAGAGCATATCCCCTGGGAAATTCTCAGATCGAAAATCATTATTTCTTTCTTTTTTTTCATGAAGAAAAACAGAAAACTCTAAATTTTTTAGCAGACAAATATATCCCATAAGAGCTTCTCTCTTAAAACAATGCTATTTCACCCTGAGAAATTTATTGACATTTTACTTTGATCTAAGGCCAAAGGTTTTGCCCCATTTCATATATCCCACATCTGCTGCTTGCATCATGTTATTGTAGAATGTAGCATAATTGAAAGTAAATATTTGATTTAGAATACTGAAGATACAACTAAGTTTCCTAGATTTTTAAATTATTACTATTGTATATGGTAACTGCTAACATGTTATCACAGAAAACACCACCTATATAAAAACAGAGAAAAACTTATAATTTGTCAAATGACTAACAGTTTCACTTAAAACAATATTAGATATAAGTTACAGAATGCTTTTAATTGTATGGAAAAAAGAGCACCTCAGAGTTGCCATTGGAGGACAATGCATTCAAGACCCCATGTACTGTGATGTAGCCTGCCCAGGATTTTGGGTACCTACCAAGCTTTGCTGCAGATCCTGATTGCAATATGCTAGCTGTCTTAGGTGTTAGTGTCTGTGATCTGTAAGAGGCTGAACTATGTTAAGAACTGTTTCCAGTGATTTTACAAGGATATTTTTCTGGGCTGCAGACCCATTCTTTCATTTCTAGCACAGTTGCTTTGTCTCCATTTTCTACAGCAATGGCATTTCTTTACCTACTAGGAAGAAATCAGTAAAGTTGGTGCCTTTTCTTAGCTCTCCTGAAGATTTTATTTCTTGTCTCAACACATTTGAAATAAAATTAGCAGTAATTAACTGACAAAGATGATAGGAACTGAACTCCATCTCAGAGAAAATCGACATTACCAGTGTTTAAAAGAGAAAAATAGAGAACCTGGAAGTTTTCTAGACATAGAGGCTGCCTGATGCTCTCTGATCTGTGCTGGTGCAACTGCACCCTTGGAAGAGTTGGCCAAATGTATTGCCAATGGCATTTAGTGGCTATAACAACACAGCTCATACTATGCTTCACTGTCATACTCCTTCTTCTCCCTTTAACCTCACTGTTGTAGCTTCATGACATGGAGAAACGGTCATAGACCTGATGTTCTTCTCACATCCAGATTTTGTGCATTTCAGAAAACTGCTGCCTTTATACATATAATTGTGTGTTGAAACCAAAGGTGAAATGACTTAATCCATTTTGGCTCAGGCCTATGCATAAGAATAACCATATAGATTACCTTTGTCATACTTCCAATCTTCCTTTAAAACAGAGATTCTTCTTGGTGAAGAATTAGTTTTTTCATGTTTAAAATTATTTTTATTATATTATTATATCATTTTCATGTTTTATCCTGTCACTTTAGAGGATTTTAAACATAATTTATCTGTTGTTAGTAACTTGAAACTGCACAAATTACTCAAGAATCTTTTTTAACTCCATGTTTGGCAAATAAAATCTCACAAAGACAAAACAGTGTACACAAAGGCCAAGTGAATACTTGTCTCACATTTTCTAAAGGTAATTTCTTGTCAAAACTACCTTTTTAAGTAGCTTGAACAAGCCAAAAAAAAAAAGGAAATGCACCTAGTCACCCAAATCTGCTGACGTCCCAAAATTGGGATATTCTTCACTGGGATATCCTACATTCTCAGTCAGGAGCTAGTAATGAACTACATACAACTATGGTGTTTGGATGTTGACACCTTACATGTATTTAATGTAGGGATTTATGTAATTGTAAATTTCAATGAAAGGTGTAAACTAAAACATGCTAAACAACCACCACTGGAGGCAAGGATTTTTGACATTCAATGTAGTAAAGTGTTTTTTAATGACCAGCTAAGCACAGAACATGACTACTGGTCTTGCAGATAGAGACTTAAATATTTTTTTAAAGAAACATCTTTTATTTTCATTTAAGAGGTCTAGACTGTCTTCAGATTAGAGAGGGAACAGAATGAATTTCACACACAAAAAAATTAAGCTTCTCTAGACCCTTTGAAATGTTCAAAGGAGAGATTAGCTAAAGGAGCTAATGTCCGATAACAAAAAGGAATAAAAGAGACAGGCAATGCAAGATCTGAACCAATCTGGAAGAGTACTCTGAGGTCTTGGCTGATAAGCAGTGTCTAATGGACCTCTGTCTTATAGGTATGTTCTGTGACAAAGCCTTCAGATAGGTGTAACCTGAGGATTAAGGCGAGCACAAAGCACAGACCCCATCTACCACTGTGTCAGGACACAGCTACCAGGGAGAATGAAGTGTATAGAGAGGGGAGTCTTTCTACAGTCACTTCAGCATAACTAGATTAGATGTTGGCTTTGTTTCATTTCAGACCTGTTTTATCAGTTTGGGACACTATTGCTTATCTTCTAATTTTCTTAACCTATTTTAAATTATATATAATTCAAATTCTTCAGAAAACAATGTATTTCCCACTTCTTAATAGAGTAGTATCTTTATAATCTGAGGCTCTGGGACACTTTCAGAGGCCATTCTCTACTGGAACAACTAAAGAGGGTCCAAAGGATACAATCAAAGGATGCAGTCTGAACTGCATAGAAATGTTGAAAACAAACAAACAAAAAACTACATGGGGATCACTGGTGACATCAGAGTTGATAGCTGTAGTTTGAATTTCCAGGATGGCAATGTCCTTAATCCAGAAGTAAAAGGTAAGGGCTATATGAAAAATGCTGACACTTTATTTCTCTGAGCTCTCTGTATTTAGCTCAGAGATTCTGGGCATAACAGGAGCTAATCTAGACATTTTTGTGCCTGGTGAATGAATGATGTGTTGACTAATATAAGAAGCTTAAGTGTTAATTAGTGAAAGAGAAATCAAAACAATCCCATCTCCATGCACATTATTCATGTTGGTTATTGTTTGTTTTATGCTTTGTGTAGTAATTCTTCTGACAGATGAGCTGTAAGAATATCCTTGAGGGAAATGAGCTGGACAATTTTGCTATTTTGGATGCTAGAAGCAAAATGACAATTTCAAAGTAAAATCTGAAATTATGTAAAGAGGAAAGGAGGTGCAAAAAAACCACTAGGAATTTACATAAACTTCCAACATTGCAAGCAAATTTGGAAAAATTATATTAAAAGATAGAGTAGATAGAATTTCTGTATACATATAACTGACTAGGCATGTGTGCTTGGCAATTGAATTTACTGACAGAAAAAATACACCCTGGTGCTTTAATTAATATAATGCTAAAAATAGATATAAGGCAGGACAACTAAGAATACCTCAGCGTATTCACTCAAACCTATGAGCTCCATGACTGTGTAACCATCCAGAAAGACAGAGGAACACCCTTCAGGCTCTACCAGGCAGTCTCTGCCAGACTCTTCTGGTCAGACACTGCCTAGAAGCTTGTCATCTTGGTTTAGGCTAAACATCAAGGTTCCTTCCACAGTCAGTAAAGACACTGGTATCTCCTTCACCTCACTGTCTTTAGACGGCTATCATAGGATGCAATGAATTGAGGCATTGGTCTCAAGTGACTTAAAAGGTCATCCAGAGGACTAATTTAATTGTAGACAACTGCATTTTATAGAGTGGGAGTTAGGTAAAATGCACCTTAACTCATCACATATTATTGTCTGTTATGTGCATGTGAGCACCCAGAAAACTCTGACAAATTCTCAGTGTCGACTATCCTATGCTTATATAAATATAATAATAAAATATGAAGATCTTATAGTCTGGATATTGAATACAGTGCAAAGACTTACTGTTATCATCATTTTACAGGTGGCAGAGGTAGTTTACTCTCAATTGAAAAAAAGGTATCAGATAAAGGCAAAAACATGGTTCGTTCTTATGCATATTATCCCATAAACATTTAGTATATTCACCCTTGAAAAATTACAAAGAGCTTTTGTAGAAGCCTTTTAAACAGCACTGTGTACAGCCAGCCCTGATGTGAGCAGCATGTTCCATGCAACACTCCCTCCCTGGCACTGTGCCTTACCCAGGGTACTGAGTGAAGCCACCACCTGGCTAATGTACAATCCAGATAATCTCCTTCCAGATAACTGAGGCTGAAAATACATTAACATTTAGGTTTGGAGTAGTACCAAGTTCAGAAAGCCAATCACTCTTATTTTGTATCAATTCCGTTAGCATAGCAGTTTTGATATATTCAAACTAGGTTTATTTTGAAGGCAACTATACTAGAGACTCTACTTCAACTACATGTGGACTATGCTCCAAATCCAAAAAGAAACATAAGGTTTTGAAGCAATGGTTGGTAAGTTGAGTCAGCTCTTATCCACATGTGGTGAGAATGTTTGTTCTGATTACATGTATTTTTAATTAAATCACTCAAACATCTAGCATAAATATAGGGTCCTTCTGATCTTTTCTGATCTGTTCCTACTATACCAAAGCAGTTCCTACTGCAGACATAGCCAGAGCCAATTCTGGGATCACTCAAGACATTGTCTAAGCCATTCCTTCTTTTAGGGTAGGATCAACTGTATCTAGGTAATTTCTGGCAGAATATGTTTAATATGTTCCTTAAAAAATCTACAGCTTCCATGGGCTTGTCTTATTCCTGTCTTCTGTTATTGTCTCTATTTTTTGTAACCCCTAAACTGAGTCATTCCCATATTCAGATCTGCTAACTTCTTTCCATCATGCACATGGAGAACAAATTATTCACTTCCACTTTACTGGAGTTTTCTACATACTTGAAAATTGTTAGCATGCCTGGCTTTCCCATGGTTTTCACCTTGTTATACTGCACAACCTCAGTCTGGGTAACCTTCCCTAAAAGAAGCAAATTAAGAAGAAAGACTCCAACAGATTCAAGAGTTGAAACCATTTCTCTAAGTCTCGGTCCAATGCTTTAATCACAAGACTGTCCTTCCTTCCTGACATGGTGACTGCCTTGCAAGGTCATTGTGTTCAGATTAGAAGTAATTTTAATTTTTCATGTGAAAAGTTGCTGAGCCTTCACAGGAATAATTTACATTCAAAATATTACTTTTCAAAGTAATTTTAAAAGTTTTTTTCATTTTTTTTCATGATCCAAAACTAATCTTCACAAACATCATGCTTCAGAAAAAAAAAACAAACAACAACCAAACAAAAAAAAACCCAAACAACCCAACACATAATATTTGAACTGGAAAATGGAAATAATGTATTTTTAGTCAGTTTACAAGTGCTTTTTCCAACCAGATAACATTTAAATTTTGCCAAAAACTCAAAAACTTGCAGATATTATTTTATTAAAACACGGTCTGGATCTTCTAATTTGTAACTTCTAAATTGTATTTTCTGAAAACTGACTACTATTAATCTTTTTGTTTCAAATGACTTGTTCTTTAATGACTCTATCAAGATACATTTCATATTATAGGCAAATAGAGACATTCATGTAGTGGGTTTGACTTTTGAGGCATACATTAATATTACAACGGAAGTTACAGTTTGACCAGCTTTTCATATGCCCTGCTCTTTGTCATTTCTCAAAGTCTGACCAACTAGATGAGAAAAATCAGACAGGGTAGAGATCCCAAGCCCTGAAATATAAGAGAGGAGCTACAACTGAGGAAATCAGAATGTTATACCTAGAATTTGAATTTCAGTTGTCAAAATTATTTACTAATTAAAATATGTTCAGATAGCTGAGTCATCTCCTGAATTAAAAACAAGCACAAATACAATATATTCTAAATATATAGAGCCTGGGTTAATTAGCACAAGCATAGCAGAAAAAAATGTGATTCCCAAAGACAACTGATAAGAGTGTTTGAGGAACTAAAATAAGTTGGAAGGATGTGTGCTCTTGTAACGTAAGTATTTTAACAGCCAGCTTTTCTAAATTCTGTACATTTTTTTTGTCTTCTATTTTATCAAATATACTAAGGAAAATGCACAGGTGTTAAGCTATACATTGACTCGAATCTTGCTTGGTAGTTTGAATTTTTATTCAGACCAGGAGAACAAAAAAGTCCCTTTGGATGGAAAACATTCTCACAGACAATTTTTCTGGTAGTTCCCAGTGTTTGACCCCATCTCAGAACTCCACAGTAAAGTCTAGATGCAGAGATCCCCTTGTGAGCTGCATGATGCCCCCTTACAGGTTCTTTCTGAGCAAGCATCCCAAAGTGCAGATCCATGTGAGTTGCTCTCCTGTTTTGTAATCCAAATCCCTAAGGGAAGGTCAGCAATGACCACTCAGGCAAACATCACCGGTCATACCAGAATATGCAACATGTCAAGCCCAGCACCAGCCTGCACTCCATATCCATGGAGTTGCTTGCTGTCATTGCCTGATGGGAGCTTGTCCTTGAAGATCAACAGTATGTACCATTCCCATCGGCCCTTGGCCCAGAGAAGATACTGACCTGTGACTCATTGGGTCAGAAATGCAGGGTAGTCTGATCTATGAGAAATGCCTTTATTTAGCTTTATGTTTTGGGATAAATCAGTGCTTTTGGGGTTGTTAGGTTGTGTGTTTTCATGCTGACCCAGAAGGTGACCAGGAAGCAGACAGTGACTCAGACATTGTCTCATCACATCCTCCTGGGTCCAAGGTGGGAGGAACATTCACCTCGGGAGCACATCCATTCCTAAGGGGACTGTTTCCTATCCAGATAGGAAGATGTACAAACAAGTCCTGCAGAAAGCACATTTCTCCCACGCACAACATTAAGTAGTATGTACAGTCCAAAGCAAGGATCTATTTCTGCATTTGCCTGTGTAAATTAAGCCACAAGTCACCCCTTTTCTTCCATCAGAATAGCTAGTAACTACTTTAATTGATATTTGTCTCTTATGATGCCATCATTTGTGGCTCACACTTCTTTGGGACGAAAAGGTTTAAGAAACACAGATCTGTGGTAATAAGTATGCCATTTATTCTTTTCTACTTGGAACATCCATAAATTCATGCCTTTCTACCTCCTCCTGGAATCTTTAACCACAAGTGAGTTGAATAAGACATTTAGAATTGGTTTAATTACTGCTGAAACTGATGGAAGAAAGGACAAGGGTAGAGCTCATGCTGAAATTCTCTTTCAGTGCTTTTAAACTCAACTGCTATTCTATTTTTACTCACTCTTTTTGTTGTTTCTGGTTCAGCTTCTTGTAATTATGGGGTTTTTTGCAAGGCATAAATAAAAGCTCTTAGTACACATGGCAACGGCTGTGTATGAGAATAACTGGCATTCAAGAGTTTCAACATTTTATTTCTTGCTTCCAGTTCAAAAGCATATCACCATCCAGTTTGGTGCAATTAAGCACCCGTACTAAGGTCTGATTGCAGTGGATTAACAAAACTGCTTCTAACAAGAGCTCAGCCATGGTCTTACTCCATTTGTGCACTGTGCTCACCTGTGTTCCTACACAGTCAAGTCTCAGTTCTCAGGTTTTTAACTTACACAAGCACTGAAATTAACTTTAGAAACCGCACTAATAGAACAAAGCCTAGCCGTGCCTCTTTCATTTTTTTCTTCTTTATTGAATTGAGCCTCAAAATTGGCAGTTGCATAACAATACGTGACTAGACTGTCACATTGTGAAAGCCTTTTTGGTATGCATCTCACATCTTCCCTGGGCTTTCTATCACTTAGTGCTGACAGCATGAATGGATGCAAAGATTTACTGACACTGCAAAGTTGCCATTGTCGGGAGAGGCAGACACCTTAATGATGTACAGCGTTACTGAACCTAAAAGGGAGAAGGAAGGAAGAAAGAGAAAGAGATATTGTTTCCATGGCTACACAATAATACTTCTTCCATACCTCTTCTTCTTACTGCTTTCCCATCTGTGTCCATTCTTCAGATAGAAGTTGATTATGTCTCATTAAAATATTTAATCACTCCCAAGTTATTAATTACTGAAGGTTCAAACAGGATTATGCCTTGCTGTAAACATTACTCATATAGTAATCTTGAAAAATATTATATAAAGGAAATAACATCACTCTATATCTAGTTTAACAGTATGTATACCAAGACAGCTTGGAGTCCATTGCAATGTAATGTCTCAGCACTGAGTTGTTTGCTCCAGGCTTCTTTGCAATATGTTGCTCATTACAGCAGGGCACTGAACCACAGAGGTTCTTGGGTTGTATCCTTAAACAATTGGTAGTAAGTAACATCACTGATGTCTGAAATACAGGTATAATAAAAGTAAAGCAACTCATCTGTTTAAGTCTCATCCCTCAGAACAACTTGTACTGTTCATTTCCAAGGATCATGTAACCCCCAAAATCAATAGTTGTCAGAGTCCATATTCAGCCGGTGGGAAAAGGTAAGCAACTTCCAAGGATATTGTGATCTGCTCTTCAGGAGAACCTCCCCTTTCCTGTAGAGGTCAGGTGTGCTCTTCTAGAGCCAACTACACAATCCTGAGTAGTAAAACGAAGTTAAGTAGGTAAATTGGGTAATCTGACTTAGACATGCACCTTCTAAAACTGTTAGCAACCTCTTGCCCACCACTCCATCGCTATTGGCTATCTTACTACAATATAGGCAACATGGTGGCAACTAGAGCAACTTTGTACTTGCAGAATCAATACTATGAAATAGAGTAGTGGATTAAAGCAAATGGAAAGCTATAAACACGGAGGGCAGGGGTATAAAAATGAAGCATCTTCACATTTTGAAGGTGACTCATTTAGAGAATTTGCCTTTTGTGGAGTCTTTCAGTGAGAAGTCCTTTTACATTATTAAAAGGCTTTGAGTATGTTTATCAGTATCTTCTTCTGCATTATTCTGTATTTGTTTAGTTGCAATCCTCTGGAGGTGACAGCATTCATTCCACTGACCTCCATAGATTCAGGGAGGATATAACTAATAATTGTAAATAAAACAGCATAGGCAGAGTTAAATTATTTGCAGTGTGTATACTTTCTTTCTTATTAAGTTGCTTTATACTAAATGATTTTGCTTGTTTGCAGAAATTTAAAGGTATAAAGATGTTTGTACTTAAAATATCAAGTTTAAGCTGAAAATATCAAGATGTAAAATAACGGAAAGGACTTGAAGAGTGTCTCCTAAAGATTATGCATACATTCACAGCACAATTTCCTTTAATGCCACTGGGAAATTCTCCTGTGATAAGAGCCAGAGACCTGCAGTTTTGCTACAAGATAAAATTAATCTTTAATGAGGGTATATGTTGCACAGAAATACAAGTGCCCCAAGAGTTGCAGACATAAGACTTGCTATTCATTTTCCTGCTGAGCAAAATGAACTTTTTCAGGCCTGATTCTACAGTTCTTACTGGTATTGTGCAGGTCATTAGCTCAAGTGAATCATCTGTCCATACAGTTAATCATCTTCTATGAGGGCTGCAGAAAGGGTTCTTAATTGTCTGCTCCCTATATTGAGAAAGACATACTTGCTGAATAAGTGTCCAAAAAGACCATCTTGTACACTGAGCTCCCATTATCAGCTCCTTAGACAGAATAAGACTTTGTAGTTGGGCTTTGGTGTATGGGGCTCCTCAACCCATAGACTATTTGCATAGTGGTTTCAGTCCCTCTAGTATAAGAAATATACATTAATTTAAACAAAACAACTTCCACTTCCAGTACACATAGGTGTAAGATGAATTTCTGAATATGGAAAGCTGACCTGAGAAGCCTCATGGTTTCATACTACTTACATACACCTAAAACATTAAAGCACAATTCCATCTTTATAAGGAGCATGAAAAAAAATATTTTAAACTCCTATGGATGTTCTCATTAGATGAACCACAAAATACAATGGAAAGTATTAAAGCCTTTCATGTTTTCAGCAGAATTTTCAAAAGTTCCTCAGAGAGTAAGGCACCCTACAGTCAGGTTCTTTTCATTTAGCTTTAACCACCTAAAAATTAGGTATCTGGTTTAAACTATGTTTCAGGTGGGTGCTTTGGAAGATATAAGAACCTCTACATAGCAATCCATCCTCCCTCTCTTAAGCAGTCCTGGATCATGCTTTGGATAGCCCTTCACCCTTTCCTAGACAGCATATGAAATATAGATAACAACCTTAGTCTAGGTATTAAATTTTAAGACAGACAAACTTATAAGATATCTCAGGCATTTAGTTCCATTTAAGAAAACTCTTATCCTTAACCCTACTGACATATTCCATAAAACCAACCACTAGAAAGATGATCTGCAAGTCACCAGAATTCAAAGTAGCAAGTAAAAAATGTCTTATCCAAGACTGCATCTACGGTTAGTGTTTTCTGCAAATGATTCAAGTATGCCTCGTATTCAGGTGATTTGTTCCTCTTTAATATTCCATTTTAGTCCAGAGCATCTTTTCCTTTTGGGAAAGTAGTTAACCCCTGGGAGAAATATACAATCCAAGGATTAAGGTGACTAGCAAAATTTAGTGAAACAACCTCTATGAAGGATGTACATCAACATATTCAACACATGCTTGTTGCGTTAAGAGCAGTAATTTGGCAGGAGATAAACCCCCTTGCATTCCAGCTTATCCTCAGATATCAGAGGGGCTGGGGGTGTCTAGGTTTAAGTCCTGAAAAATGTACAATTTGACACTATGAGTCCGATATCTCGGATTCACTCAATATTGTGTTGCATTCCTGTCCAGCCACTATCTACAGACTTATATGATGCCCAGTGAGAAATGGTGTGGCTAATTGTGTAAAAAGGTACAATTTATTTAAAGCAACAGAGTACAGGTTCTTTGTGGATTGCCGGTGATGGATACACTGTCTGCAAAGCATTTATACACAAAAGTTAAGATTATAAACTATCAGAGTGCCAAATTAAAAGCAACTCTATAGAGATTTCTAAGTTTCAAATCTTACCCAAAGGTGTCCCTATGGGGGGGGAAGAAAGGCTCAGCCTGTCGACTGATCCCACGAATCAGAGGTCTGCGATGGTGTCTTCCCTCACATCCCCCCTTTCTTAGGCTACTTTTAT
>VZZY01022670.1:0-16001 GCA_013400335.1 Eurystomus gularis
CCTTTATCGAAAAACCCAAAATTATGGTGACGACATCAGCCCTGGAGCCATGCATTGGTATTTTGTATTCTGCTGTTCTCTCCATTGCCACTGTTTTTGACTGGAAGGAGGGATGAAAAAATAANGATGAAAAAATAACCTGTGCTCCTCATTGTTTCACTACCCTTCCCAAGGCTCTAAAGTCTCTCTTGATTGTTCTTGGACTGTGTTCTACTACCTCATCTCCACCCACATGAAAAATCAGCAGTGGGTAATAGTCTGAGGACTTCACTATGCTAGGAAGCTTCCCAGTGATGTCCTTAACTTGTGCTCCGGGGAGACAGCAGACCTCCCTGTGATGAAGGTCTGCACAGCATACTGGACTCTACGTACCCTTTAGAACAGAGACTCCTACAACTAAAACCCTTCTTTTCTTCTTCTTGTGTGAGGTGGTGATGTGTACAGTGGGTCTGACTAACTGCCTAGACCCCTCGGATGCGACCTGCCCATAGTCCCCATCCGCATTTGTCTGTTTTTCCTCTACTAGGGCCTCGTATCTGTTGCTCAGAGGCACTTGAGGGGGCGAGGTGGGCAAGAGAGGGTTACGCCTGCTGCCCCTGCCCTGCACGAGCCTCCACTCGTTCTCATCCTTAGGACTTCTAACTGTGGCCTGAGAGGGGCAGGACACTGAGGCCCTTTGATCCTGAGTGTCCTTTGGTAGATGCTCCCCTTCCTGCTTCAAGGCGGGCAGAGCCTGGTACCACCAATCTATCTCCTGCTCTGCTTCCCTCATGCTCCTCAGCCTCTCCATTTCCTCCCGTAGTTTGGCCTACAGGCTGAGCAGATCGTCCACCTGCTCACAGCGAATGCAGCCACTCTCCTGGCTGCCGCCTGCTGCCGGTGCAAGGCTCTGGCATTCCCTGAAGCCTGTGACCTGAACGGTGGCATGTTTCTGTGGGAGCTCTGTCTGTGTCCACACGTCCACTCGAGCAGGTGCAGAGATCGCTGCCCTTCGCTGGGTGGGAGCCATACTGAGCTCTCGCGACCCCGCATGCACCCAACAGCGAGAAGGTGAGCTGTTTCTCTCCTCGCCGAAATTTATATGGAATAAATTTCCAGATGTGAAAAAATTATGCTGCTTGCTAACTAGCAATTTTTGTCTCTTCATCAAAATAACCTTAAGCATTTTAGGAAAAGACTGCTAGCTGGAATTTCCTTAGAATCCAAGCATTCTTTTACTGACCTCAATCTCCAAGTATAGCCTAAATTGCATCTCACCTTGGAATTCAACAGAAGGAAGAGGGCATGATCTGGAGTTGTCTGAGCTCGCCACTGAAGAACATCTGCTAAATACAGGAACTGAAACAGAAACAAAGGAGACACTCAGATTCACTCAAAATGCACCATGCTTAGTTTCAGCACAATACCATAACTTATCTTCTCTCATTTTGAGTAAGTCAATTCAATTATGTAATAATAATAGACATCAGCGTTACCTTTCTTGCCTGGTCATTATCCTCCAACTGGGTAACGTCTCTCCCTGAAGCTTGTGCAATTCTCTTTCCAGCCACAAGGTTTCCTACTATCATTGAAGCAGGACCAACCTCTGCATTTTGAAAAACAGTGCAAAATGAGGAAAAAAATGTAAGGGACATGTAATAATCTAGAACTCAGCCTGTATATTACTGTAAATGCCATATGTAACATAGATCTGAAAAGATGAAAAGCTAAAACCAAGGATCGCATTGCATAGAAAAGGAGAGAAGAGGGATAGTACAGTACATAAAAATCAGTCTATTATCAGTGTGGTACATAAAAAATCAGTCTACTACCAATTCAGCAAATTGAGGTCTTCAGTTTTATTACGCGTTACAGCATGTCTCATGACCAGCCTTTGCAAGATGGCTAGTACAGAGGCTATTTATAACCTAGCTACAAAAGCATGAAATTGGTACATGCTGTATGTCCTTGCGTTTACCTGGGACTCTAGGCAGACCATAATGACCTCACTAAGCTCTGGGCTACTCTGACAACACCACTGGTTCTGCCAAGTTAGGCAGCTTAAAGCCATCCAACACGCTCAGCCCTGAGCTGCGATGTTGCCTTGGGATCATACTCCAGAGACAGACCGGCAGAACTAAGGAACATGCTCTGGTTTACTCACCTGGTTGTTTCTGTCGAGGCTTAGGCAGGTTAGTAACACAAGTATGTGGACACATCAAGACATTACAAGGGTGCAGAGCACCCTCTAAAAAGCGCTGCTTAGTTTCTGAAATATGAATTCCTCCGAGTGGAGCCTTTGGCAAAGTGTTGGCTGGCACCAAGGCAAGACAGTAGATGCCCACTTGGTGAATGCTATCAATTGCCTTGATAGAAAGAAAGAAAAAAACCCCAAACATTTCACATTATCAACTGGGATGTAGCTAGAGCAAGAATTTGAATTCAAAGTCATTTAATGACATTACAATTTTTACTTGCACCACAATTTGCAAATGAAGGGTCCAATTCTGCACTCACTGAACTCATAGAAGTTGTGCCATAACTTCAATGGGAGCAGGAGCAGACCCAGGACTTTGCTTGTGCACTCTATCAACGGGTTGCCACCTGCACATCAGGGATTAGGAAAGTCTCTTACAAGTGGGCAAAAAGTGCTGAGATTTTAAAAAGCCAAAATTTTACGACATCAGATCTAGCATGTATGGCACAATCACAAAAGCGCAGTAAAACATAAACCCACAAAAATAGGGAGGGAAACATTTTGCTGCCTAAAACCTAAGTGTCTATTTTAGCTAGGACATTTCTAAAAAGAGAAATAAAAATATTTTCTCCCATGAAAATCAGCCTTTCTATTGCCAGATATTCCCTTCAAAAAGATTACAAAACTGAAATTAGACAGAAACTATTATTACACAACTGCCTTAATCTGAAGAGGCATATTCCCTTAAATTGTTCTCCCTACAGTTGTCCCTTCATCATGCTTCTTCTGTAATTGCTCTCTCACTTTTTACTTTCTTAGAACTGATTAATTCCAAAATCCTCAAATGCAAATCTACCAGAATTGCCCTCCCTCCTGGTCTCCCATAGAAACACAATACAGTAATCAAAGGAAAAATACTTTTAATGCTCACTCTTGGAGATCTAGAATAACGATGTTAGTGATATAAAAAGATCTGAGTTTGTTTTGATACTTCAGACTTAACTCGCCCACCAGTATTGAAATCAGTAGAGATATGTAGAATTAAAAGAAACAAAACCTGTAATTCTTAGGACTTTAGGAATCCTAGTAGTATGAAGTTAAAAAAACATTCTGAAAGAAAGTCTTACTTTTTAAAATTTCTGTTATCTATCAACCCTGAAATATATACTGGAGTCACCTTATTACAACTTTCTGTAGTTACACTGAGAGATTTTTCTTATGGAAAAAAAGATGCTTTAATATTCTCATTTCATACATCAGCCTTATTCACCTGGAAAAAGAGAAAGGACAGACTGACTACCTGTAGAACCCTGCTCATCCACTGAAAACTATCCTCCTCTGATGCATCAGGGCGCTGCTCTGCCACAAGCACTATCCGATCATCATGCAAAACGGTCACAGAAAACACTGCTATCCTAAAACGCAAAGGACAGAAGAATGATAGGATGCAACATGATGAACAGAGCATGATTTGTTACAATATGGAAATGACTGCAACCTTTAGTGGTACTGTTTCAACACACACAAGCATTATTCATGCCAGATCATCACAAAATTACAGACAGTTTTAGAAGAAATGTAGGTTTATTATTTTATTTCAATTGGGAGTCAAGTGAATTTGCAGTCACCAAGGTAGCACGCGTTTAACACAGGCAGGCTCCATATGTGCAGAGGCTGTGCAAACCTTGCCAAAATAACTCCATTATGCATGCTAAACTTGCTGCATCTACATACAATGTCCCTTCTGAAGGACAACAACTCCGCCATATGACACCAGTGTGTCTATCAGTGCTTGCACTGAAAAATACTATTTATGAATTAAATTATTTTTAATAATGCCTCAACCAGATATGTGCCATTAATTTTATGATCTGTCAATTACACAAGTGCAAAAATGAGGAAAAGCTTGAGTTTCATACAATCACAATGTTTTAGGTTGCAAGAGATCTTTAAAGGTTATCTAGTCCAACTCCCATGAAGTAAGCAGGGGCATCTTCAACTACAGCAGGTTGTTCACAGCCCTGACCAACCTGACCTTGAATGGTTCCAGCGATGAGGCATCTACCACCTCTCTGGACAACCTGTGCCAGTGTCTCATCACTCTCAGTGTAAACAAAATTATTCCTTATATCTAGACTAAATCTTTCCTCTTTTAAACTACTACCCTTTGTCATATTGCTACAGAAGCTATTAAAAAGTTTGTCCCCATCTTTTTTATAGGCCCTCTTTAGGTATTGAAAGGCTACAGTAAGATGTCCCTGAAGCCTTCTCTTCTCCAGGCTGAACAACTCCAACTCTCTCAGCCTTTCTTCAGAGGAGAGGTGTTCCATCACCCTGATAATTTTTGTGGCCTTCCTCTGGACCCACTCCAATAGGTCCCTGTCTTTTCTGTGCTAAAGACTCCACAGCTGGACCCAGCACTGCAGGGAGGTCTCACCAGAGTGGAGTAGAGGGGAAGAATCACTTCCCTCAATCTGCTGTCCAAGCTCCTTTTGATGCAGCCAAGGATACAGTTGACCTGGGCTGTGAGTGCACATTACCAGCTCATGTCCAGCTTTTCATCCATCAGTACTCCCAAGACCTTCTTTCCAGGGCTGCTCTCAAACCCTTCATCCCCCAGCCTGTGCTGATATTGGGGTTGCCTGACCCAGGTTCAGGACCTTGCACTTGGCCTTGTTGAACCTCTTGAAGTTAACACAGGTCCACTTCTTGAGCTTGTCCAGGTCCTTCTGAATGGCATCCTGTTCTTCAGGCACGGCAACTGCACCGCCCAGCTTGGTGTCATCTGTAAACTTTCTGAGGGTGTGCTTGATCCCGCTATGTCATTGATGAACATATTAAACAGTGCTGGTCCCAATACACTCATCACTGATCTGCAGGAACTCGGGTCAATCATGCCATGATCAATGTGATCAAGTGAAAGCCGTTTATTTAGTAAAACATTGCTCTTTTATAATCTCTTTGGCATAGCACGCAGTACAAGCTATTTCGCTATTGGTTACATTGTGCATATCATTTACCTAGCAACAAGTTCTAATTGGTAGCACATATTCTTCAAGCTCTCGTTATTGTAGGATAGTTCAGTCCGTTCTCCCTACACATGCTAATTGGCTGGTGCTCCTCCACTGACTTCTTGCCAGGTTGCTGTTCTGTGGAGTTTGTTCGTTAGGACTCTTATCTCCTTCACTCCCTGGGACTCTTCAGCCTCAGGGTTTCCCAGGCTCTTTCAGGGAAACATCATTATCTGCTCAAAGCTAAGGTCTATCCCTGAGTCCTCAGACCAGCTGTGGACTCCCACACTGATCTCCATCCCAACCTTGAGCCATTGATCACTGAAGAGCAGTAGGGATGGTGAAACAACACATACTATTCTTTGAAGACCCTTCAGCAGCCTCAACACTCCTAGTCTGCTCTTTAGAACATGCTGCAAAGTTCTTCCCTAGGCCACTCTACATGGAAAGCTCAGGTGGACAAAGGGAAGTTGTGTTTAACACTTGGCATTTAAGTTTCCTTGGCTTAAGAGAAGCTTTGAAAGATGTTTTAAATAGGCACTTAAAGATCTATGTTTATACTATGTAAAAGTCATTTTAAATGTACATAAATTTAATTTATAAATGAAGCATAATATTTATCTTCCAAGTTAGCAGGGACAGTCAAGTTCTTACCTAGCATATGGCAACTTTGTGCCACCTTTCCTACAAAATACACATGTAAAAATTCAGATGCAGAGCTCATGTACACTACATTCCTTGTTAATCATTTGCGGGTGGAAAAAGGAGCAACAAAGTCCAATCAGCAGTGGTGAAGTTTTTAATATACTCACCTTCCCCGATAGACAAACTTCATGGGTTCAACTGCCAATGCAGTGGCTACCACATCATCCGCATTGTGCCTGCGGCCACTAACTGTCATTAAGCCATCCAATTTTCCTACCACAAACACCAAATAGTCCTGAAAAGAAGACAAGAATAGAAATAGAGGGAAAAATCCTCGACACTCCCAGCGATACGTGCCTGACTAAAGCAAACAATATTCTCAAGATCTGTACAATGAGACTGCCCTGACACAGAGTTCTGCTGAATTTGGGTGCATCACTCAATAGTTGGGAGTCAGGACAAAGTAGGGCCGCAGACGGCTCATTCACACTTACAGGACCCACAAAGCCAAGCAATCCTGTTCTTGTAAAGGGTTGGTCTGAAACAGGCACACCGGCTGCTGTCACTGGAACGGCCTGAAAGAACACGCAAGTATTCAGACACCCAGTACCAATAAGAAAAGTGAAGTTAAAATGCTTTCTGCCTCTGTCTCATTGCATCTCTATGCTCAGTTGAAAAATCACCTGATGACAATGTTACTATCATGTCAAGTATGAATAACAGTTTTCTGAATAATGAAGAACACACCAGTCCTTAACTTGATGGTAGCCTTCTTTCTTATTTTTCTCAGCTACTTAGCTTTCATAATAAGAGTTCACACTGCTTTTTAAATCAAATACTATAAGTATGCACTCATACAGGAATCAGTCAGAAAGTCTAGTACCCAGGCATATCACTTCAGTTGTGACAAACACTATACTATCATAACTTTAAGAAAGTTAAGTTCGTAGCAATTATGGGAATGCCTGCAAAAGAGAACCAGAGCAAAAGCATTAAGCTCATCAGCAAGTTCCTCTTCCATTACATCAGGTTTCTTGCTGGCTCTTTCACTAGCTAAGGACAGTGCCGAAAGCTAAGCTTTTTAAAGTGCTGAGGCTTGGCTAGTGGAGCTAGCTTTTGAAAGAGAAAAAGCTTCTTTTGAAGAGAAGTCAGGATTTTTTTTCATCTCTCTTGCAGAACTCCATACTTCATAATTCAGTTGTGTCTTCAAACTGCTGCCCAGTATAACACTACTGTGTGTGATTCCCAAAGGCCTTTCATTCCTTTCTTGCCAGAAAATGGAAAACATGAAATTGGGGTACTGATGTAAGTAAAAACCTGAGCAGAAAGATCACTTTTGCTTTACTTTGACAAACTAGAAGGTTTATTATTTTTATGCTATCATCCTTACTATTTCTTCTTCCCTATACCTAGGAACATAATTTCATATATCCAACAGCAAACTCTTTAGTGTTCTAAGCAAATCAACACTGAAGTTCATTTTGAAAAACACATACCATCTGCAAGACACATAGAAAACTTTTCTGAATAATTTACTGTATCTTAACAAATGCATTTTTGATTGTATGAAGAAGCTCACAAATAACATACCAACTTATAACTCTATGCCCCAAGCACCAATAAACTTGAAATATCTTCAGGTAACTTTACATAAGACTGCTGTATTAACACAGAACTAAGAATTTATTAAATGCTAACATAGGCACAACACTACACTGCAGAATACAGAGGTAGCTCATTGCTGATAGTACTTTTATTTTTGGGTATAAGAGATAAAATTTCAAGTTCTGGTAGAGAATGAAGCAAAGTTTATTTGGACAGTTTTTTCTAATAAATAAAAAAGAACTTTAAGAGGCAAATAAGTTTATTTGCAAGAACAAATACTAGAAATGTAACAACAAATATTACAAACAGAAATACAAACCTCAAACACATTCTTGGTGATTCCAAGGAAGCCGAAATATGCCATCCCAGTTGCACTTGAATTCACACATATTTCTCCAACTTCATCGACTTTACACATATAAGGAGTCCCATCCACCTTCACAACACACACATTTGCTAAAGGAAGAACACAGAATCACAGCATTGGATATGCTTCAGCAGCAATCACAGAAGTTGCTTTGCCATGCACAGCATGCAAGAGAGCTCTATCTATCTTTTTGATAGCCTGTGTAATACCTCCAAGGTTGCCTGTGACAGCCTCCAAAATTAAAGATGCATGTTTGCAAATGCAATTTTTTCTTCTTACAGTGCTTTACACCCTACACATCAGCTGCAACTGAATCCAAAACCATAGGAATTGCTTTTCAACATGAAGGCAGATGGTTTGATCAAGTACAAGCATATATGAGACTAAAGATAAAAAAATGAAGATACCAATTACAGACATAACATTCCTTTTATTTATTGCAAACTTTGGTATTCATAGTATCATTTCTTCAGTGAGAAACACATTAGAAATGGAAAGGAAACTAGGCTATTTCATTGTCTCAGTCAGGTCAATGATTTTTCTGTGTTACGTCCCATCTTCTTTTAAAGCAGGCCAGTCTACCAACTATTATTTGGAGACTACAAACAACTCATCTCAGAGTTGTCCCTTACTGAACTTCCTCTTGTGACTAAATACTATCTCTCCCCTATCCTCAGTTTTATGACCTTCAACTTATTAAAAGGACTGCATTTCATAAAGGTCCTACCAGTATTATCCTTACCAATTTTCTTCTGAAGTCTCAGAAGCTTCCTACACTGAAATTTTCTTATTTTTAATAAAGGATATTCACATTTGTAAACCAAATATTACAGTGAGCTTTGCTCTGGTTATATTTTACTTCTAAAGTAATTGTTTTCTCAGAAGTTTCTCTGGCTAAGTAAAGCACCTGCTTAAGCAGTCTGCATTTGTTCTTTCCTAGTCTGAAAGGGAAAGGAAAAAGTTTATGGAGCAAGGAAGTTTAGCTTAGCACTCAGGACTCAAGATTAACAAAGAAATCAAAATGGCTACCTGGGTCAATGCAAAATAAATACAGCCTTTGAAAAATTACACAGACTATGCCATAAATTAATATTCTCCCCTTTCCCATTGTATTTGCTTCCAACTCAGATTATCAGAGTACTTTGTGGTCATGCATATATTGTGCTGGTTCAGCCACCATCATTTTATGCTGCCATCAGTTGCCTGATCACACAGGCCAATGCTGAACTCAGCAACATTCCCTTGGAAGTCTTCTTTCACACAGTCCTGCCATAAATTCCTGTGGGCCTAGCTCCTCCACTGCCCACCGTGGTGCCAGCATCACCTGCTGGACACAACTGACAGAGATGGCTCCCTCAGTGGTCCCTTACATGGAAGGACACCACTGAGAGAGCTCAACAAGGGGCAACCAGCATCAACAGAAGCTACACCCAACAGGAAACTCCTCTAACTGATCAGCTCCTGGTTAATATAATCCTGGCCTTGCCCACCACCTCAACCATGACCACCTGGGTGAGGGCAGAGCCACAGGTGGACCAGGTTCTGCCTCTGAAATGTGAAGTCAATAAGAAAAACAAAACATTCTGCTAGGTTGTGACTCATCCACAGGTCAGCTCCAACTTGGTGCCCACAGCTCAGGCCCCACCACTTCAGCATACTATATTAAAGAAAAGAAAACCACCATGATACCCTAGAGGTATAATAAGTATAACTGATTTATTTTTATCAGGATCCTTTCAATGTTTTGGGCATGGAACACATGTCAGATTGGAAACCCAGACAAGGCTTACAATAACCATTGTGAAGGACTGTATTACTGTCAATCTTAAGTCATATATAGACAGCCCTTACTTTTACCACTGTTCAACTAGCAGAAAAACAAATCCTAAATGGAAAGTGGCACATTTCCTTTAATACTAATACATGACAAAGCCTGCTCTGCCACAAGCACAGACCAAGAACTCTGTTAGTAGAACAGTTTCATAGGTACATTTTCAAATCTCAGACAAATCTTCAGTTCTCAACAACTTAGGTCTGAACAGGACAGAAAATAATTCACTCTACCAATAGATCAACCTCTAAATTATCTTGGTTTCATAAAAATTATCTATCAGAACAACTAGCATAAGATGTTTGGAACCATGCTTTTGATGACATATGAACTAGAAGATTGAATATAAATTATACAGCATGAACTATCAGTTGTTCAAAAAATACATTTTGCGATTTAGGAAAAAGGGCTGTTTAAAACTGCATAGTAAGTTGGAAACAGAATAAACAAGTTTATTACCACAAGAAGTAACTTGAGTTAATCTCAGAACTCTGAATGTAACACTTAAGAAGCATTAATAACTGGAAAAGACACAACAATTTAGACATAAACAAATGCTACAGTCCTCAACTCATTCATAAACATGTAAAAACACACAGATTAGCCTACAGTTCCCAAATGATGCTCCATCCATGAAGCCCAAGGACAATTACATCATCCTGGTCAAGTAAAAAAAATACTTACCAGTAACCAATGTATGATACAAGTAGTCTACACGTACATTCTAACAGCAGACATAGTTCTGCCCTGCCATGTGATACTGCAAGGTTTTCCTTTGGCAGTATCTGTAGAGCCTGTACTCTTGCTTCTCCTTCTTTTCCTGCTTCATGTGTGACATACAAGAGAGTGCATCTACCACCATTTCAGTCTCTCTCAACAGCATTGCATCTGAAAAAGAATTAGAGAGAAGGGAAAAGCAGATGGGATGGGAATGTACATGTGGACTACACATCACGAAGAATAACGATTTTTGGTAAGAAAGTTTTCTTTCTTCAAATGAGTCCACATGCACATTCTTACAGACGATGACTCTCAGCAGCTAGCCCTGCCATGAGATTTCTGGTAGAAGATGAGAATCCTACTGTGCAAACAAATGACTGTGCTGATGCCCCACAAAGGCTGGATTCAGCTTTGGATGTTTCAAGACCGGCATAACATGAATGCAAGAAGAATATCAGAAGCCTACACAGCATAAGGCTACTGCCAAAGGTGTCTAATTAGTGTTAGAAAATCTTGTTGGACTTTCACAGTTTCATAATGGATCTATATGCAACTGGTACCCATTTGGATTGTTACTGTGTGCCAGCTGTGGAACTCCAGGATCTTCTTGTAGCAAGAAAGTCTTCCTAAAAGTCCTGGGTCCATGAGGAATAATAACAAGAGGGCCCTCCTTGCACTACAGTCTTTAGTTATAATTTCTGTTCTAGAAGCATGAAGCCTTAGGAAAAACACTGAAAGGCTAGGATAAAATGCCTCTACCACCATTGTGGAAGGTATTTGCAGGGTTTCCAGAGAAACCTAACCTTTGAAGAAAACAGCATATTGAGACGTTCAGTGCAAGGACCTGAATATTTTCTGGGACAGGCAATAGGCCTAAAGCAAGCCAGCTTCCTAGACAAGGATCAACAAGAAGCTAGACTCTAAAGGTGGCCACATAAACACCCAAAGTACAACATTTAAATTGGAAGAAAATGTCTCATCACAAATATACACATTGCTACAGATATCCAAGAGAAGTTCTGCAGTGGCAGGCTGTTGTGCCAGCACATGATAGACTGAAGCCAAGGGGAACAAACAGAACTAGTTAATACAGTAAATTCTGAGGACTGAGTGGGAATGAGGTACTGCTATCTCACACTCACCACCTAAGGAAAAAGACTGAAAGCTTCACAAAGTTATTCTGTAACAATTCCTTTCACCAATCAGGCACTGAGATAAAGGAACCAGACTCCTCTGCAGTGAAAATGCAACATGGTAACTATGTTACATGTACATCTATGCAACATGTTTGCTAAGACATGGACAGAGCAAACAGTAACATCTAAGACATCCATAGAAAAGTCAACATCGTGCCATTTGAGAAATATGAACCATTCTCCTTGAACTTCTAGGAAAGGTACTGAGTACAGTTGCAATCCAGAACTTGAAACTGTATATGCCTAAATTCATCTTGCAGAAGCCTAAGATCTAGCACCAACTCAAAGTTTTCTACTGGAGGATAAGAAAGTAGCTGCTGCAACATTCTTTCTATGAATCAGGCTTTGTATGATTAGGAACTATAGGGATACAGGTCTTAGGGATTAGACAGGGTTACCCTCCTGTCAAAGAATGAAAGTGAGAAGAATCCCTGTAAAAGAATGGAAATGTTTAGTTGGGAACTAGTAGGGAGGTAAACTTAATCAAATACCCTGAATATTCATATCCAGGTCCAAGCATAAGGTATAATAAGCTTCCAAGATGACAGATGACAGAGCAATCACATCCCAGTAGATCTGAAAGTTGGAGGCATAAAGCATGCAAAAGAACAGAGGTTTGGTACTCTCCCTACCACCTTTACCAGTGCAATTTGAAAAAATGAAGATTGTTATGAACAATTGCAACATCAGTCCCAGACAGAAACCATGCAAAATAGCCCAAAGCAGTCAACAGATGCGGTAAAATATCATCCCTTCAGGAGCTGCAGAGAAGATTCCAGGGGAATGCATACTAGGCTCTCCACTCAGAAAGATGGAAAGATTTCTTTGTGGATGCTTGCACTTCCCTGCTGGCTGTTGCAATCAGCATTCATGGTAGATAATGGGAGTGAGTAACCAAGGCAACTAAAGAGAATGTGGCATAAGAGTGGCCTATGGGTTGAACAGCAGTGATGTAAGACATGATTCCTTGTGCTGAGGGGTCTGTTGAGTAAGAACCCCATAACAGGTGGTCTCAGTGTCCCAGAACAAACAGCAAGATCTGAAGAAAAGGAGGGTGAAAGCAGCCACTTTATCCATGACCTTTTATCCAGCTGGTTCCTGAACAAAGTACACCAGGGATCTTCAAGAGAGGATCAAAAGATCAAAACCATTTCTCTTGACTGAACAAGCCTCAGCACGACTACCAGTTCTTGGTTAGGAGACTACTTTCACTGTACATTTGACCAAATGAAATTCAGGAATGTGAGCTCCTATGTCATAACATATTTGAAAGACTAGGGCATGTAGTAATTTCTAAGACCTTACATGTATTCAGTGGGGATCAAGAGATGGAACAAAGTCTTCAAGGATGGCATCTGACTCAAATTAGGCCTTTGGTGAAAGCACAGCAATCCAAGAAAAGGAAAAAAATACAAAACCAAAACCAGACAGAGAGATAGACTAATCAGTCAGCAGAGTAATTCAAGAAGGCAACTAACAGGAACGGAAATGGTGGTATGTTCTCTCCTGTATGCCAAGTGAGAATGGACAGACCACATCCTCCATGAATACTACACAGGAAAAAAGCATAAATCTTACAAGGTAAGGCACAAGTATATCCACTGTTAGAAAGTACATGCAGACTTATTTGAAAATAAGTCATTAATTCCCCTAAGTCATTAATTTATTTTCATTTGGCACACATCTATAAATAACTGCTAGTCTTTGACTTTCTTCCTACTCTGGAAGATTTTAACAATTTATATTTTCTTTTATTTTTTTCTTCTTTGTAAGAGACAGTCACAGCGAACAAAGTCACCAGATTATCCTCTAGAAAGAACTCTACTGTGCATGTTCTGACTTGGGCAACATACAGACAAATTTCTGCTAAAAATATACCTTTGAACTTGGAATTTTCAACATTTGGTCAAATAGAAGGTAATCTGCCCCAGATACTGATAGCCCAATGTTGATCAAAGTTTTAAGAATTCATTAAGATGCTCTACTTCTGCTTAAGCTACAAGTAGTCTTGCCACTTGCAACAGCATTTTAAAATAGCAGTAGCCAGCAATTCCAAGTTATACCACTGAGGCACTAAATGGGCACACACTTAACTAATTCTCCCCTCCCACAATCAGACAAATCACTTGATCTTTCTTACTAATGTAGAAAGTCATGGTGGTGTTGTCAATTGTCTGTCAATGGCATCCTAAACCAGTAGGGTCCATTAGATTTACCAGAAAACACCCCAAGGTATTTGACAAAGGAGAAGGAGTTTTGTCAAAGATCCCTCTTGCTATCCAGTTAATCATTTCACAAGGACAGAGACATATTTTTCATTAATAACTTACACAGAATAGAAAGGTGAAATTACTTACCCACAAACATACAGGTAATTTTTCCAACATTGTAAGGCAGGCTTGAACCTGCCACTGAGGAAATGCACTACAGAAGATTAACCAAGTGGACTTACAGTTGTAACAGCTGAATGTAAACACAGCTGTAGGCTGCTTTGTGCCTTAGTGTAGTCAAACACACTTTACCCAGAGAGCAAGCCTACAGCAAAGCCAGGAGGATGTCTATATGATAAACTGATCCAAAGAAAGATTTTAATCAATCCTGCATCAAATACCACTTTTTTTTTAACTCTTAAAAACTGGACCAACATCAAGTTGAACCTCAGCTGGATTCCCAAAGGATCCACGACTACCTGAAGGGAATGCAAACTTGTTCCCTCCATGTTCCTGTGACTAACCCATAATCTAAGCAGAAGATCAGGAGTACAGCTACATTTCAGTGAGATTTCAAGGGGCCATCAGTAGTGTGAACAGCCAAACCAGATAGCAGTAGCAGTCTATGCCATCTGTATTCTAGCTGAAGTGGAAAAATAACCATTCTGTTGAGACGCAGAAGCCAGTCACAGCTGACAGTCTTCTGGGTCTTTGCAGACAAGTTTAACAACCTGAATTTTAACATTCAGATAAAGCAATTCAATTAAGTCAGATTAGGTCCCCATATTATTTTTTTTTTTTTTTCTGCACTAATGTTTTCACACTGATATCACACAGCAATGCATAGTAATTCTCAATGGTTATATTCACATTGGCCTGCCTTTACAACCTTAATTCTTAGAATGTTAAGTTGCACGTACTTTTGTTGTAAATTACCTGACCTGCCTATTTTGACTCAGATCCATGGTACTATAGTGTGCTCAAGGTTCAAAAGCAGAAAAGAGAGATGGTGATACAAGGGTAACTGCCAGAGCAAACAGAACACAAGGATTTTTCAGACCCACCCAGATACCACCTGCCTGAGGGTACCCGGCATACTGAACTCTTTAACATCATCTACTGAATGCATATGGTTCTATGAACATATCTCTAAGAATCTATTAAAACGCTCCTGCTGGCCACAAAGCCCTTGCTCCCAGAACATTTTGAATATTTTGCCTGTCTACCTAGAAGGCCAGAATAGAGATGTTCAATTTTCTACAGTTCAAATAAGCAGATTGGACATGAAGCCCCACAGGAAGGGCTCCTTTCCCTTTATTCTGAGAAAGACTTCTGCTCAGTCTTTTATTGGTAGCAGGTAGAAGTTCTGAAAGTGAATTTAAGTTCAGTCAGAATAACTGAAACACCAACCTTATTGGCTGCAAAGTTGTGGTGGTTCGGTCCCAGCCAGGAGCCGAGCCACGTGGCTGCTACCGCTGCCACCACCGCCTCGGACAAAGGGCAGCGGCAGGAGTGCCTGAGAATGCCTTTTTGAGTTGAGATAAGGAGACTTTAATACAATAACACACAAGAAACAATCACAGTAACAACAGCAATGACAACAGTGAGAAAAACAATGTACAAAACAAGTGATACCATGCGGATAACCAGATGGAGCTGAGTGGAGCCGAGCTGCCAGGTGCCAGGATCCAGGAACACAAGTAGAACCAAGGAATACAGAACTGGCCCCTGGGCATGACATCAGCATGATATGGAATAACCTGGCTTGCACCGAATTAACCCTGTCCTGACAAACCAGGACATTATCCACCCCTTATTCTATACCATCCACGTCATGCCCCAGACATTTAACAATTAAAAAGAAATACAATACAATACAATACAAGACTGACTGTTCTCCCCCAAAATTAAGTCCCCCTGAGGCACACACCAGACTTCTCCATCCTCCTGTATCACGTACTAGGTGCACCCAGGTCCTTCAGTAACGGCAATCCTGTGGATGGGTTTGCCTTTGCCTGAGGCAGGACTGACCCAGACCATTTTTCCCAAAGCATTCCGCATGTGTATTACAGGGACTTTATCCCCTCCTACAGTACGTGGAAGTTTTGACTGGGCAGGGCCAGCTTAATTGACAGATCCCCTTGTGTTGACCAACCAGGTGGCCTTTGCCAGATGCATGTCCCAGTTCTTGAAAGTTCCACCTCAGTGTAGTTTTTGACCTTTCAATTTTTCCAGAGGCT
>VZZY01022677.1:249-30392 GCA_013400335.1 Eurystomus gularis
AAAAAAAAAAAAAAAAAGAAGAAGAAGAAATAATGAATATATATTGTATTGCCTTAGAAAATCATCCAACTGTATTTCTCCAAATATAACATCAGTTGTTCTCCAAATTGTTGGTATCTGCCTCATTAATAGTTTCCAAAGACAATTCTATTGCTGATTTTGGTTCGCCTCCAGGTCTGTCATAAAGCTGGATCTAGGTGAGACCTTCTAGCTGGTTTTACTGCTTGCATTCAAATATTATTTCCCTAGGACTCACTGAAGGCTTAGCACAGCTATTTGCAACACTTTGCTTTTGTTATATTTTTGTTGTGTTACTGCAGGGCAATCTATTAGCAGAGAACTGAAATCTAATGCCAGAGAGTTTCAACACTCAGAAGTCGTTTATTGTTCTGAAAGTGGTCTTTCCGTTTTATGAGCTATCTTTTTCGAAGGGAAGATTTTTTAAAAAACTCACAGTGCATCATCATCAAAAAAAAAATTTCACTGAGAGAATGGTAGGGTAAGGGAGGTACTTTACTACTTGTCCTCAGTGGTTGAACTAAAGCTGAAGAAAATCTCAGTAATGTAGTACAGGTCACTTGTGAAATTGGATGCATGTCCTGAGAAACAGAGGCTTACATTATGATTGCATTTCTGGTACACTAAGTATTGATTTGATTAACCTTCCCAGTAGGTATCATTTTATATTTACCATTTAACATACTTGGTCAGGATTCAGTCTTGTAAAGATGGACTCATGCCAGTATGGATCTAGCTCTAGCACTTTTTTCCTTACTCATATATTTCCTAAAATTAAAATAGTTTTCAACCATTAAGGTGTGTTTATCTACAAATCCCTTTCAAGAGAGCAGAAAATCTGTTGAGCTTTTCTGCCATTTTTTTTACTTCCTTAGTACTCACTGATCAGCTTTCTAGGAAGAACATGCTAATGTTGCAGTTCCCAGTAATGTGTATTTTGATATTTAAGTAACCTGTGATGTACCACATATACTGTGTTGCATTTGGCAGTGCTTAGCTAATGCAGATGTCACAACTAGGAAAGAAAACTTTTTTAAAGTAGGTTCATAACTAAGGAGCTAGAGGCATGTAATGAGTAGAAAACATAGAGCCATCAGTCCCTTCTGTAAATTTGAGAGTAATCGTGCACATGTAATGATTTGAAATATTTTATAAAATCTGGGTAAAAACTTTCTGTTTGCAGAATTTATTCTATATGTTACAGATATTTCAGGTGAATTTTTAGTAAATCTTGTTTGTCACAGACAAGCCATTATAAACACTCTTTCAAAATGAACCTACTTGGGTTCTCTTTAATCTTTGTCAAAAAAAAAATTTACCTGCCATTTACATGTATTTTACTTATACTTGACTAGAAAATACTCAGACAGTAAATTATTTCCAGTCTACAGAGGTATGAATATTAATAGATGTGCTTTTATGAAGTATCTCCTCTATGTGAGAATAATCCCTTCATTGATTAATTGAAAAATCTTCAATAAAAACCTTTTTTTCTAAATTAATATAATGATTGCAGTGCTAGCAATATTTTGAAGTAAACACAACATCTTTTCTTTTCCCTTCTTATAACACATTATAAAAAATGAGGAAGGGGAATATTTCATGAAAGCAGGTTCCTTTGGATGGATCTTCCCAGGAACATTGCACTAATTTCCACACCGCAAACGTTTGTGCAGTCACTGTGAAATCTGATTTCTTTCTTCCTTTTCATAAAAATATGTTAGCATGCATATTTACATCTTTTTTTTACCTTTTCTGAATATATATGCACATTTTTACATTAGCACAGAATGCTTAATAGAATTCTGTTTTCAAAATATTTTATTAGCCAAAAATATTTTTAATAATGGAGAATGTTTACATTTTAATTTAAAACCTACTTCCACAGAATGTACTGTACATATTCAATGAAAGAAACCTGCTATAGAATTATCTATATTTTCCTATATGATCAGCTACTGTCCACAGATCCTGTTAGCTCAAATAGGCAACTTGAAGCTGTCTGCAGAAAATTTTACTTTCAAAAGAAGTTGTAGGTGTATAAACAGAAATGTAGATAAATGAGGGGAAAAAGAAAAATCATGCATATAACTAGCCTAAAATTTTTGCGGAAGTTTACATTTCCCTTATGCAATGTTCTTCCTGACAGGAATTTATAAACCAGGAATGTGATGAACAAGTACTCTACGCTGAGAATTGAAAATTAGGGGAAATTGGCAGATATAAATTATTCCCCATTATGACTTATTTCTGATGTATTTAATGCAGTTATAAATCAAAGATATCCTATGCATAGATAGGTTACATGTGATATACACTATCCATGGCTGCATGCAGAATTTAGGACATGCTTCAGAGAGTAGAAGGGAAAAATGTCCAGTCATGTCCAAATTGTTATTTGCCAGCTAATCTCTGATGAAAGTCAGTTCTACCAAGCAGGCTTTTAAAAGTATTTTGTGCCTTTGAACATCTCCTCGAGGTGTTCTTTTTGCTTTATTCATTACTTCTATGTGAATCTGAAGTTTTGGTCATGCAATACTGAAATCAATGGCAAAATTCACATTGACTGAAATAATGTTGAAACAAGTCTTTATTGCTTAGAAAAGAATGACAATGGTGTTGTCCTACACACTGTGTTCACAGAAAACAACCATGTAACTTGCCCCAGGAGCCCTTCCTTTGGGATTTAACTCAGACTTGAGGGGAATGCCTTACAAGTGAATGTCCATTTATTCTGTTTCCTCAACTCAGTTGGAGTATTTGTTGAAACTGCCATGAAAGTGACCAATTTACTAACATTTGCTGTAGCACTGAGAAAAATTAATACAAACAGCTACTGTTGTTACAGACAAGATACCACACAGCCATTAATGTTTTGGAGTTATTAGACTTAGATGTTACACTATCAAAACGTACTTCAATCTCCCAAGTAATCTGATTTTCCTACCTGTGACTTTTTTAAAAGTTCAGGATCTACTTTTTATGCAAACAGTCTTCCAGGTTGCTATTGTTCAGATGTGTAGATATAAATACACACTAAGCCAGAATTTAAACTGATTTCTGAAGTCATTTGTCCCCAGGATCTATTTTAAGTAAGCACATGATGCTCCCATCCAACTCCATACTCAGGTTTTCCTCTGTGGAGAGCAGAGTCTAGGAACAGGCAAAAATGGGGATGTCACTAGAGTTCTCCCCAGGAGGGAGCTGTGATATTGGCAACAAAGCAACTGTGTCTTGAGCTCAAAAGCATACCTGGATCCTTTAAATTAGACCGTATAAGTATCTTGTCATGGACAGCAGGAGAAGCCAAACTGTATTTACGTAGTTGGCAGACGACTTGTTTCATTGCAAAATGAATTACTGAAATAGTATATTATGAGATACAATATATTAGGCAATCCTTTGAAAATTTTGTAGTGAGGCCTTAAGAATGTACTGTGCAAAAGACTGGTGCTTTTAAAGAGGCATAAGTTGTTGGGTATTAGCTAAATCTTCAAAGATCTGTCCTCTAGTTTGGCCTCTCTTCACCTAATAGAGGTAAAAGAAACTTGGCAAGCCTGCAAAGCTATTTTCATTCTCTCAGTTCTTAAAAACCACCAGCCAAATCAGTTTAAAATACATTTAGTAAAGGAAAACAAAATGTTTTTCTTTTAATAACCACATATTTGGCTGTGCTTCAAGCAAATGTAAATGAAGCAGCCAGTTTATAAACTCTGTCTTTTTTAAGGTTTTTAAGGGAAGCTATAACCGATTTAGAATACACTCATACTGTTCACTGTTCTATTATAAATTTTCTAACATACATTATTCAGAAATGTTAGAACTTTAATGTAATTTAACACTTCATGTGACAGTGCATGAAAATGAATGCTCTGGGCTCTAGAAAATATGAGATAAGAACAAAATGGTTTATGACAGAAATCATGTCTGTATTGAAGTTAAAAGGACTTAATATTAGGTGAAGAATATTTAGTGGCCTTTTGATGGAGATGCTAGACTCCAGTGGTACTAGTGATCTTTCTTTCTGTTTACTGCTATCAAGGCAGAGTCAGTGCGATTATTTGAAGGATTTGTCCAATGATGAATGAAAGTTCTAGATATTAGATAAATGCTTGTGCTGTCCTTCCTAATTTATTAATAACAATGCCAGTAATAACAATAAACCTCATAGAAATGTTCTATAGAGAGGATCGCAGTTGTATGCTATATAAACAAAATATTGTCTGAGGCTGTAATCTCTGGGCTTGAATCTAAACTCTCAATGATCAAAGGTAATGGTAGAGCAAGCTGATTAAAGATCAGCCTCAGAACCACAGGAACCCTCATCCCAAATCCCTCCCATTGAATTGCACCATTCATATTTCTATAACTCCAGTGAGATATAGAGAACATATATGTTTTTATTTTACTTTCTTAGGAACAATCTGTTTCTATTTATGTTACTTTAACAGTGCAACTATTTGTTACTTATTTGTTCAAAACTATTCCGTATAATTAAATGTTGTTTGATCTTTTATGCATTAATTTGCTTTTCTTGTTATGCATCTTACAAAAGGTAAGTAAGGTACAGGGAAAAAGATAAAATGGTGGAGTAGAGAGTAAATGGAGCTCAGTTCCATTCTGTACTGAAAGCACGATGCTATTGTGGCCTGAAACTTGCATTTTAGAGAAGGAACAGTTCCCCTCTTGACTCTGTGAAAACAGAGTTTAATCCAGTCTTGGAAAAGGAAACAGCATCCCTATTTTTTTCCTTGGAAGTAGATCACACACTTGAAGCTATAGCAATGTCCTCACTGGGAGGACTTGGGGGTAATCTGCATGATGTCCTTTTTTCTCTTTATTTGGCAAAAGAATTTCACCAAATTGGAACACAACAAGCTGACTTAATGAAAGATTATAAATCTACATTACTCCTCCTATGTTGCTTTTCAGCTCACAGCTCTACCTACAGGGACCAGGGATCCTCTACTTGAAATGTAGCTTAAACAGCTGGAAACTCAGCAGGTTGCAATGAACCCAGAAATACTGAAGATATCTATATCTCCTACATGTCTTTCTTCAATTTTAATTAATTTCCCCAGTGGAACAATTTCAAAGCTACTTCAGTAATTCAGGTGGTATTTATAAGGCCTAAGAAAGTTGTACTTTGAAGGGATTCATTAATTATGGAGCATAACTTCATCAATTTTTTCCTGATGTGCAATCAACCTGCAATTTATCATGCCCTTAACTTTATGGCATGTTAGGCTGCTACATACTCTTAAATAGCGTGTGTCTAATTAATGCTCCCTGATTTCATCAACACACATGAGTTACTCCTTCTGGCACCTTTCTTTCCTAATTAGTGCCCCAATATTGTTCAGGTGTGGTACATAACAAGCCTTATTTTTTTCCTTCACACACAAATCATAGCCTTATCTTGTGATGTGGCAAGGTCCTTAAATAAAAAATAAAACTGCAGTCCCATGACAAAAGACCAGCCAATAATACACACAGGTCATACCTGTTTCATTTCCACAACTGCATAAATTTGATTTGCCACAAAGCTGATTAATTACTTTGATCATTGAATCAGTCTAGTCAGGAAAGTAGAGCGTATTAAACAAGGACATTGATAAGCTTGGGATGTGCCTATGTGAAAGAGTAATTAGCTTGATGCATGTTTTAATCAAAACTGAATGCATGTGGCCTTTGCCAGGTATTGCTTCTGCTCCTGTACAGAAGAAATATGTTTCTTAAAAATTTTCTATTTTAAACTCTAAGAAATTAAATTTTGGTGTTTACCATGATTCTGATGAGTGTTGATATTAAGTTTCTCATCAAAATATAACTGTGAGCTGCCTAGATTTAGGAATGTAAGTCTCTGTGAGAGATCTTAAAGCTGTCAGGCCTAGATATATATAGTGAAGTCCATGAGTGTCACTAAAGCTCATGTGTCATCAGCATTAGCCAAAAAAGAGCAAAAGGCTAATCTGTTCCATAATCAACCCACATAGACACTGCTTGATTTTTTCTCTGCTCGTAAAAAATGGTCATAGATAATATTCTTATTTTAAAATTAAGTATGAAAGCGCTACAGCTTTTTGGGGGCATATCCTGAAATTTGTATACAGTGCTTAGTGCTGAACTGGTTAGCACTAAACTAGGCTGTTAAACTGGCACCTCAGACATTAGATGAAAATGAAGTTTGATAACAACCCTTGTAGATTATTTAAAAAATTGGTTTCAGACTTACAAAAATCTGTATGAAATTGTAATTATTATTTTAAATAAAATTGTATGCTTTATGTTAATACACCATATGATCAGAAATGTCCTTTTTATTGTACACGTATTTAAATGAATGAAGATATATAGATTTATATATGCATGTTTTGTGGCTGATTTATTATCCAGTTTGTGCCATTTCTAGTTACACTGGCTGGTATAAAATCCTGTGAATATATTAATGCCTCTGTATCAGAACTAAGCTGATTGCTAGCTGGGGCTTAGGAAGATATGTGCTTTGTAGCAGATATGTGCTGACAGTATCATCAGAATCCTCATACAAGGTGTTTATCACAGGCCACATGCTTCCAGGGTAATGCAATTTTTCCCGTTTGAACATTGCTACCTATGATAAACACACCCCGTGCAGGGAACAAAATCCTCTGTCAGATCTCCAAGTGGATACGCTCAGATGCTTTTTCTGAACAAATATTCTCCCTGTCTGGAGTTCCAGTGAAGTTCTAAAGACAGAAGTTTCTCTGGGGCATGCTGACAGCTTCCATGGGGAGTCAGTCTGAGCTAAAGTCTCCATTTCAGGATCAAAATATTTACCGGTTCACCAGTGTTTACAGATGGGTGCTCTGGGTCACCTAAGGATTTAATCAGAGATGGTGTAGCTGCAGAGGCAAGGAATTTGCTATGCATTGTTCTTGGATTTGGAAGACTATTTGATTCCTCCTGGGAGGATCTCATTGTGCTATTGAAAAATATTACAGATATTTGGAGTATATGTGGAATATATATGTGGAAGAGGAGCAAAAAGGATGAGGAAGTAAGATCTATGCATCACTTCAGAACTCATGTGGGAAAGGGGGAAGTTTTCTCAGTTCATGAGCAGGAGTCCACAGCAGCTGCCCTGTGTCCCACAGATCACAAATCTATTCCCCTGCGTTCTGCCTTTAGTCAATATTGTATTGATGGTTTCAGAAGCTCCTGGCTGGCTAGCTTAATCTTACCAGTGGAGATCTAAATTGCTTAGAAATAAATAGCACAATCATTATATTAGTCATAAAATTGGACACCAGCATAGGCGTCAAACTATGCAAAAGCTTTTTCCTGTCTGTACCACACAACTGTTATTTCTGTGATCAGAAGGCAGATAGCATAGCAATTTATGTTGAGAGACAAAAGTGCAATATTTTTAATTACCATGCTAGAAATTTGAAATTAGATATAATTGGTTTTGATTGAGAAATTAACTGTGATGTGGCTTTATTCAGCTTATTTGCTTTAGAAGGGTAGATTGCTGATATATTGCAATTGTTTGCCATCCTCTTCAGTTACAATGGCTTTACAAAATCAAGTTTTCCTGAGGGCAGAATATATCAAGATAATAATTCCACACAGTTTCAAATTTATCCCAGCCAGCACTTCATAAAGTTGATTAGTTTTGGCTTTTTCTCAGGATCATGATTTTGCAATGTGATGAATTCTTACTACTTCTTTAACTTTTTTTTCTTGTTTTGAAATTGTATTAGAAAAAGTTCAAGAAAAAGATTACAGATATTTGCTTTTATGATGTTCTTTGAAAATGGCAGTACTGAAGAAAGGTAATGAAGCAGTAATATTCTATGTTACTCTTACAGGTCTTGACAATGCTCTATATTTTTAATACATAAGCATAATAAGCTTGTATTTTTCATAACAAATTTCTTTCAATACTTGCCTTTTGTAAAAGAAAGCAACTCTGGGAGTAGGAACAACAGCACAAGCTTTGTGTAATGCAATCACTAAAAGGCTGAGTTCTTTACAACTTCTGCCATCACTGTCGCTAGTTTTGGAATCTGAAGACCTAGCAATTTTGTGTTGTAAAGTTAAAGTAATAAATGGCAGTTTCATAGAATTATAGAACCATTAGGCTGAAAAAGACCTTTAAGATCATCAAGTCCAACGATTAACCTAATTCTACCAAGTCCACTGCTAAACGGTGTCCCCAAGCGCCATATCTACATGACCTTTAAACACATCTAGGAATGGGGATTTCACCACTTCCCTGGGCAGCCTGTTCCAGTCTTTGATAACCCTTTTTGGCATAGAATTTTTTCCTAATATCCAACCTAAACCTTCCCTGATGCAACTTGAGGCCATTTCCTCTTGTCCTAGTGCTTGTTACTTGGGAGAAGAGACCAGCACCCATGTCACTACACCCTCCTTTCCAGTCTCCTCTGGGCCTCCTTTCCTTCAGACTAAATAGGCCCAGTTCCCTCACCCACTCCTCATGGAGCTTATGGAGTTCACTGGCCCCAGTACTGAGCCGTGTGGAACGCCACTTGTGACTAGTCACCAACTGTATTTCGCTCCATTCACCACCACTCTTTGGGCCCAGCCATCCAGCAGAGCGTACGCCAGTCCAAGCCATGAGCAGCCAATTTTTTCATGAGATTGCTGTGGGAAACATCATCGAAGGCTCTAATGAAGTCCAGGCAGACAACATCCACAGCCTTTCCCTCATCCACTAGGTGAGTCATCTTGTCACAGAAGGAGATCATATTCATCAAGCAGGACCTGCCTTTCATGAACCCATGCTGGCTGGGCCTAATCACCTGGTTGTCCTGTGTGTGTTACATAACGGCACACAAGATGATTTGCTCCATAACTTTCCCTGGCACTGAGATCAGATTGACAGGTCTATAGTTCCCTGCATCCTCCTTCAGGCCCTTCTTGTAGATGGATGTCACATTTGCTGTCCTCCAGTCTGCTGGGACCTCCCCGGTTTGCCAGGACTGGTGATAAATGATGGAAAGTGGCTTGGTGAGCACATCTGCCAGCTCCCTCAGTACTCTTGGGTGTAACCCATATGGCCCCATAGATGTACTATCTTGCTAAACATTTCTTCTTGGACTATGGAGGTTTCATTCTTAGAGAGAGAGCAAGGTTCGGATCCTTTAAGCTTTATATTTATACTCTGACATTAATTGCTGCTGTTAATAGGGAGGACTTGAATATGCAAGAATAAATATTACAAAAGAGAACTCAGTAGGCAAAGCCTTTGTAGTAACAATCTTGACAGTCCAAGTCTGTTGGGTCTCTCTTTCCTGAGAGATGTTTTCTCTGGCAATATGCCCAAAATTGTCTAAATCCATAGCTATGGGAAGGGATTCAGAGATGTAGAAATTAAAAATAGGTTAACATAAAACAAACCAGCATGAATAAGACACATTGCTAAGATAGCTTGATCTTACTTACATTTTTTTAAAGAAGTAAATAACCCCATTACCAAGCAGGGTCACATCCTCTTTCCCTCTTCTACAGGAAGTTTGTCAAGGCCAAACTCTATGAGTTTTCATGTGCTATACTCTCTTTCTTGTTTCATTTTTCTCTTTTCATTTTCTTTCTCAGTCAGCATTACTTTGTATGGTAAACAGACAAAAGAATTATCATCCTCTCAGTTGAGGTCGTAATAAGATTACAACCATGTTACAGCTGATACAATGTACCTCATGTGTATCTGAATATTCTCTGTCCTCTGCAGGTCAGTTGTCCTCTCTTTCATTAAATATCCCTGTGAAGACTGATTAGTTCTAACCTTTCATTGTTTTCATCTCAAAACCTCCTGGTTTATGTTCTGTGATGTTACTTGTACCTTAAATCTTTTAGAAATAACCATTTCATACAAGAACAGTCAGAACACTTATTTAATTCAAATTTACAACTTTTCTGGTGTTCTTATTGGTGGTAGAAGGTTTTATTGGTGCTAGAAGGTAAGTGTTCGCCCTAACGAACCTATTTTTAGTGAGACAAGAGACGTGATTTTCCTACATCATCTTGACTTCATTTTTCCTTATCTTGAATAAGAATCAGAGATTGATATAGATCTGTTACATTCATAGCTAGTGAAATATGCACAAAGACAGGTACTAAACATGATAAAATTAATTAACATGTAAGGATTTTTCATGCAAAATTGGAAAAAATATAAACCATGCCCAGATAACAATTTGAGCATTTTATATGTTATGTACAAAGTAAAATACACAATTATTGGGTGTATTTATGCAACTATTTGAAATCTTCATATCTTCAGTAGTAATATGTTCAAGATTACTGTAAGTAATTATTCATTTACTGTCAGAAAATTCCAGGGCAATATATAATCTGTGACATTTCTCTTATAACAACATAAGTCATGTTTGGTTTTTGCATGCCAGTGGCTTTATCTTGCACTATATTAAAAGGAGATCAGCTAGTAAATGTGGTAAGTTATAGTAGAAGGGGCATCCATGCAGTTAAGAGGAACATGGTCAGAGCTCAGCCTGAACATCATGTAAGTGTGACTAAGAGGACTGGGTCCGGTGTCAAAATGTGAAAAAATGATATTCAGGAAAAAAGGTCAAGCACATTTTATTACTGATCACTAAGCTCAGAGCTGCAAAATCCACACTTAACACTTGTTAGCAAATTAAAACATGTTTTTCATGTCTATGTTGTTGAGGATTTTTTGTAGGGACTTGGCAAGAAATGGCAATTTATCAGAGCATGAGGTTGTGTTAGCTATTCATGGCTCATATACATGGGATACTTTCCTCCACTGCTGAGATGGTTGAAAGAGGTAATCATAGTAGTGTATCAATATAATTACTCTCATTTTGCGATTTAGCATAGTGGTCATAAATTGGTTTATTGACATGTTTGATCCACAATATGCAAAGCACATAAAAGTAATTTTTATGTTCATGAAGCATGATATTTTAGCTCATTTAAGACTAGCTAAATGGGGATTTTTGAGCAAAGTTTATAGGATAATTTTAGTCATATTTATTATCATGTGGATGAGTTTGCACTTGAGCTGACTCTGTTTCTTGACTTTCTCTGTCTCTACCCAACACCATTACTGCTTTTAGATCTTGTTACCAACATAGTGGGTGTTTTTCCTCTTTCTTTGCAGCTAAAGTAACAATATTCTTAACTGTGTGTCAGTTCTACAACCCTACACACAATCATCCTTTAGTTGATTACTATTCCTCTAGGTAGAATTATTAACACAAGAATAAATGCCTAAACTTCATAAAAACAGCAAAATTCTTAGCTAAATTTCAATTTCATAGCTACAAGCATTTTAGATATTAAGTGAAGAACCAGTTTTCTTTGAATTAATTCTGTTTCTAGTATAACTAAATTCTGTGCTCCACTGTCCATGCTTCCTATGCCAAATGGATTTTCCTTTCAGCTTTTACGGTATTAATGTTCATGATTTCTCAAATGCACACGTATAATCTGGAATTTTTGTTAACTTTCCATTTGCCATTCGTGCACATTGACTCTGTCCTTTCCTTTCATCACCATGCTAAAAATAATTATCTAAGGCTACAGATAAAGTAAAAATATGTTCAGAACAGAATTTAGAGACCAATGGTGTTAAGATGAGAAAAATAATTACTATTAGCAACATGCTGCTCCTGATTAGAAGGGAAAGAGTAAGCCAGCAGATCCATACTTTTCCTGTTTAATCTTCTGTTCCCAAAGCCTTCTTATTATTATCTTTTTTCTATTTTTTTTTCCAAAATGGCAGGAAGATTCATATAAGTCATTTGTTAAGAGTCCTGATATCCAAATAAAGACCAGCATTTAACTGCAGTGAGCTTTTTTTCAGTAATTTCCCAGAAGAAAGATAACGAACTCTTACTTTGGGTCCTAGTTAAAATGGCAGTCAAAATGCTGTGTCAAGTAATTCTATCTACATGAGAAATTTAAAGAAACTCTGTAAAAAGATAGATGCCTTGTTGTTATTTATTAAAGTCCTAATCCCAATTGCCATTTTCTTTCAAAAGTGTTTACAAATCTGATTTTTTTTCTGAAATCTATTCTTGGTTCCGTCATAATCCCAATAAGAATTCTAATAGCAGCAACAATTCTTTTAATCTCAGTGGAGTAATTGAGCTGAAAGAAAGAAAATCTGGTCTCTAGCTCAGTCTCCCTTGCTGTGGGAGAACCTAAATCCAAAAGCACAAAATACCTTAATACACTCAAATGCTCAGACATCATTGTCGGAGTAAAACCATACAACACAATTGACATATCCCAGAGAACAGAAGGGAACTGCCATGAGGTTCAGAAATGAACAGTAGGAGCAGCTCCACAGATGTCCCTCTTACTCCCAGCATGGACTGGAAGTTGAGCTAAAACAGCACCCTCGTGTAGTCGGCTTTCTTCACTACCCAGGGTTTGGATTATCCAGCTCCCAAATGATAGCTCGGGGTCACTGCAGACACACTCCAGGGACAAAAGCCACCTTGAGTTTTTCACAAACCTATGTTGACCATATCTGTGCTATCATGTAAAGATGGGCGTAGTAATCAATTTCATTTATAATACTGAAATTTTTGTGAATTATTTTTCCAATTTCATATAGAACCACAAAGAAGACAGTGAAGGAGAAGGTAGAGTGGTGGGAGTTGGGGTCTTTTATTGGGTTTTTAGTGGCTTGGAAATTTGCTTTTTGGAGCAATTAGTTTGGAGGTGTGCATACTTAAATTAAATTATAGATCTTAGTTGTTGATTGCTCTGTGGGTGAAGTTGTTGAGACAAATAGAAATTGTGGTACTGCCAAAAGTATTTTTGGATTTGACAAAGTTACAACCTAGTTGTAGAGAGATAACTCTGATGTTTAAAACATCTTACAGTTTAAACATAAGCTTAAAACAGCTTACAGTTTCAGTGTACAGTGACTCAAATGTTGCATGCCAAAACAGCAAAGGGCCAGTAATTCACTTCTCTTTCAATATCATCCTATATCAGAATAGATGTTCATTCTTAACTTTTAGTAGAGTCAGGGGAAGCAAAGACTAGTGAAAGCTACAACACTATTCTGCAGATACTGCATTCTGTGAAACTGCAAATTTTTGCTAAATATAGATTTAAAATTTAAAATATTAATATTTAAGATACCTTGGTACATTAAGTATATTTACACCTCTAGCAAGGTAGCTTTTCCTATACTTTTCCTGTACTTTTCCTGTACTTTTCCTAAGCTTTTCCTGTGTTTTTCTTTGTACACTGATTGCTTTTGTAATTATTTTTTTTTCTCAATTTAAAAATAATTAAATAAAGTCAAATTCAGCAAGAGATGTGATAGCTAGAACCTTTCCTAGATTAGAAAAACTTGGAACCTGGTGATCTGTGTATAGGAGAGTCTTTTCATATGCAAGTGCACCAACAGTTAACTCTCTATATAATGCATGAAAAATACATTCAGATATTTGCAAATGCAAGATTACACGCATGCACCATGAATCTTCATCATACTCCTCTATAAAAGTGAAGACCTCAGCTTCAGCTTCTGAGTCCTAGGGGATGTCTGTGACATGCTAGATCATTTCTGCATCCACACTGCTCTTATATGCTGTCACACATACCAGAAAATTTTTCACAGGCAACCCACGGACTTGTATGTGAGCTGCCTGTGAAGCAAGCAGAGGTATGGAAAAAGGCAGAAGTAGGGCATATCCAGTTTATGAATATAATGGCCTTAATTCACTAGCCCTCCTGTTCCCCATCTACTACACAACAAGCCATGTGCCTCTCTGACAGTTGACGTGTATGTCAATGACAGTACTAATACCTACTGTGCATGCCATAGCTTATTGTTCTGCCATGACAGAAATATCATTTCAGTTTTGGCTGGCATCCTAGCAGAAAAAAAAAATGTGCTATGCACCATCCCTCATGACCATCCTTGTCAGCATGTGTCAGGGGTAGCATATCCAGAAGAACCTGTTGAAACCGAAACTGAGCCAATGTTACCTGTAAGTGATTTTTCTTTTCCATTGAGGATAGTCCTTCACACTAAATGGTATTACTCACCTTCTCAAAACTGCAACATGTATCAGAAAAACAAAACACACAATTCTTAATTTAGAGAGTATAGCCAGACATTAATTTTTCTATGTATTGCGGGCATGTTTATTTTGAGCATCTAGAAGGGAGAGATTTATAGGCTTTCAATATCTGAGCAGGATTTGGGGACCTGTGATCTCATAAGTGCAGTAGGTTTGAGTAGTGTTTTTATTTAGGAGAGGTGTCAAATATTAAACTAATTATTTGAATGGAAGTAAAACAAAGATGGACTTTTGGGGTTTACTTGCTGCAAACAGAACAACACTTAGAACAGCCTCTATTTCTAGACAAATCTAAATTTAAAACTGTGTTGAAAGAAAACATGAATCCACTCCAAATAGTGGTGCATTCCTCCCACATCAGAACTTGGGAATATCTTGAAGTGAGCACTGGGTTTCTGGTGGGTAACTGATGCTTGATCTTGGCCAGCCTCCACTTACATGAGCTGAAGCTGAGAAGCATTTCTATGTTCCAGTTCATTATTTTTGTCCTACTAATCTTGGGCTTTAGAACTCTTCAAACTGTGAAAAAAAGGCTTCCAGGGGATAACACCAAATTAAAGAACACAACGTGCATACAAAAAACATAATTGTCATTATTGATCCTGGAGCCATTATTATGGTCACTCAGTATCCTAATGAATGGCATAAAATGAAGTAGTGAACACCTTTACTACAATTTATTGTTTCCCAATGATATTCTCATTTCTTTGTGGATCGCTGTATATAAAGAAAAGGAGCTGGGGATGGAGGGCAGCTGCTGCNGCAAGGTAGCTTTTCCTATACTTTTCCTGTACATGTGCATGGAGCATACCGACTGGGCAGCACAGATAACACAAAGCCATGTGCTCAAGCACACAGCCATTCTCTGTATAGCATCACAAAATCAGCTGGAATGTCCCATTGTCACTTTTGGAACACCTCCTTTACAGGCTGTTATATCTTGAATCCCTGGGAGGCTGAATGTAGTTTTTCTATTTTGCCTAAAATCTGATTTTACTACAGACTTAAATGGAAGGCTACAGTAACATCAAGAGCTTTTGAAACTCTCATCGAAAGTTGTTTCTTTTCTTAAATAAGCGCTGATTTTCCATTGTGGCCTAATTGCTTGGTAAATAAGTACAAATATTTTTAAGTATGGAATTATAAATGCTTAGAAGATTGATAAGTAGTATCAGGCATAATGGGAAAGGATTGTGAGGTGGAGGTTACAGCAGAGTGAAGGTATGCACAGCTAGCTGTGGGCTGCTAGGCCAATATGTATCAGGCCAGCATAAATATGTTTAGGGTTTAGTTATATCTCTGGCTCTGCTTTCAAGCAAAAAATATGTCATGATGTTAACAGCAGTGCCTGATAAGGAGCTGAACATTAGGAAGAGAAAGATAGGAGACAGCGTGCTGAAGCAGTGTTGTGTTGAATCCCATTCATCTTTATTCAGAGGGATAATTCAGCCCAGTGTTTTTCTCTGGCCATTTCTGTTTGTTGCAATGCAAGATTTAGAGATCTTCTTTTAGAATTAAAAAAAATTAAAATAACAATGCCAAGACCTTAAAAATTCTGCCCGCATCTTTCCTTGTATTCCCTTCCTCATTTTAAGTGACAGGCATGAGATTAGTGGTTTATGCAGTATGTCCAGAAGATTAATGTTTCCAGGTGAGCTTAGAGAGCTGTTTCACTGGAATGTCTCATTGCACTGGGGGAGGGGGGAGGAAGAAAGAAAAAGAAAGACATAATCTAACAGTTCTAAAAGCTGCAGGTACTGAGGTTTAAGATAGGTATAGTAATAATGATAGATAGCACTTTCAGGTAAGACATTTCTGAGACTAAGAAATGGTTTTTTGCTATATTAAAGTAAGTGACTCCAGCATCCACTTCAACAATAATTTAACTCCACATTCAGGAATCCAATATTCATAAATGTTCCTTTGTAACCTACTATTTCCAGAAACTGTGGGATAAAGACGAATTGCAAAAAGCAAAAATTGTTCCAATTGAAAATACATACTTCTATGTATTTTCACAATACTTCTATGTATTGTGAATATTTTCATACTGAAGTATACATGTACAAATATGTGAGGGAAAAGGAAAATGCAGGAACCTTGGGTAGTGGTTAGCAATCTGGGTGAAAATTTTAGTCTTGGGAGGGAGGTGTCAGTTTTAATTTCATTATCAAGTTGCAGAAGAAACACTATAGCTTCTGATACAAAAATAAGGATTCTGGACTCCTTACAGGAATCTGATACAAGCTCAGAAAGCCCTCGAGGAAGAGAATGTCCAGTGAGTGTTTATTGTCTTGTCTAGCTCTATATATTTCTTATGCCAACTGCAATAGAGCTTAGTTTCTGAAGCCTTTTTATGCTATGTATTCATGTGTGGTTTGCTCAAACTAATCACATTCTGAATAAATATGTTGGAAATCTCATGGTCCCATAGTTTTTTGGGCAAAATAATTAACTCAGAGTGGAGGAGTTCTTGGTTTCTGTGGTCTCTGAGCCAAAATGACATCTTTTCTTTGTGGGTAATAGGCATCTATCGTTTGTATGGCAAAGCTAATGTAGACAGAAAGTGTTAATGAGAAGCATAGAAGAATGAGGATCCATTTAACATTAAGAGGCTTGGGAATGACCAGTTTGAGAGCTTCTCTAGCACTACCTATTAATATGCATAATAATTTACACTTTTATTTCTTTAAACGTAAACTGGAATATGTCACATGGTCTTGTTGGTAGTGTCTTTGATATTCAGACTCGATGTAATGAGTTTGAAAGTAATTACTTTATTTCCTAATATGATTTTGAGTAACTTATTACAATATTTCCTGTTATTGACTCATGTTATATGCAAATTATCATCATTAATAGTATGTAGTACACCTTAAACCACTTACGAGAAAATCTCTGAAGCAGCATATAATGTATGTATGCATGCAAGACTAAATGTAAATCTACAGAAGTATACAGAAAAAATCCGATAAATTGCAAGGAGAAGGATGATGTTTTATTTTTAGAGAAAGTGTTTCTGACGTGACTTCTATGATTTTGGTTAGTACTGGTGGGTAAAATGAATAGTGGATGAAAAGGGGCTTGAGGGAATGAAGGTTGGGGTAATTATAAGGCCAAAACAGAGCTCACTTCTTGTTCAGAAACACATTATTTTTTGGTCAAAGAAATGCACCAGTGTCATATATTAGTAATAATAACAGAGTAATCGAACATCTGTGTAGTTAGCAAGACTAAGTTGTTGTAATTCCACTTCTAGTTAGTACCATTTAGGTACTAATAAAATCAGTATAGGAGGAAAGGTAAAACACCATACTTTAGGACTGATCCTAAACTACCTAGCATTTTAGAAGGAGAATCATACTGAGATGGTAATAGAATGGAGGGAAAATTATCTTGTTTTTAACCAGTTCAAGGTTCTTGTGTCTCCTTCCAAAGCATCTAGGGTAGCTGGAGGCAGAAAACTACAGTATGCGAAACATCAGTTTGACAACATATTGCATTTTATTTATTCCTATCAATTATTTTTACATTTTTCTTGGAGAAATGCCAAAGAGACCTGAAAAAAGCAACACTGTATAGCGTTCATTTTTAAGCTTGCCAGTATTTCCAATTATTATATGTCCTGCTTTTATGCCACTGTAGTTTGGTTGTCAAATTTAATCCACTAGGGAGCTTTATGCACTGGCAATGACTTTGTACATGGCCAGTACCTAAGCACTGCTAATACAGAAATACTGGATTTGGCGTATTATCTGTTTGTAAAACACCTCCACAATAATGTTTCCTTTCATATGCCGAATTTCAGTGGAATTATCTCCACTTTTGCTGTCATTTTATTCAACCCAACCATGACCTGTTATAAAAATGGTAGACTTTAGGTGCCCTCTGAATGTCATAGGGCATTTTCCTTGCATTAAGGAAATATTTAAAGTTTATACAAGAAAACATATGAGCTAATTCAGTGGCTGTCCATCATATGTTTTACAATAGTTGTGTTACAAAAATAAAACTTTTCAGAACCCTAATATGTGATATATTGGACATAAGGAAATAAAAGATTACAGTGGGGTTGGTGAGATACTGGACCAGGTTACACAGAGAACTTGTGGATGACCCATCATTGGAAGTGTTCACAGTCAGGGTGGACAGGACCTTGAGCAACACAGTCTAGTGAAAGATGTCCTTGCACATGACAGACGGGTTAGACTACATGATCTTTAAAGAATCCTTCCAACACAAACGATTCTATGATTCTATGAGTGTGCAATTTGGGACACAAATTTTCATAAAGTTGGCACTGAAAAAATTACTGTATCTCAAGGGAAATGTTATAAAACTTCTGCTATCCAATTCCAAAGTGTACTTGGAGCTTGGAAAGAACATCCTCTATAGGTTCTCTAATCCAGATAAGCCTGGAACATGAAGATCATAGGCAGAAAGACAAAGACAGAAAGGATATATAGGTATATAGAAAGGAGAATTGAACAGCTGGAAGTAGTTGAGATTAGTTGTTTGGAGCAGGTGGCTTGTTGAAGTGAGGTGGGGCCAAGATGAAAGCTTAGATCACTGCAAAGAGAAGAACAGTGAAAAATAGGAGGAGGATTTCAGGACAAAGAATGAGAATAAAATCAGGGGTGTTTTGGAGAGGAACAGTAGTGAAAAGAGGTAGAAGTGCACTTGGGGCTGCAGACGCCCATTCCTGTCTCTCTCACCAGTTTCCTGTGATCTGCGGATGTCTTTTTTCAAGGCTCTGTGAAAGCCACAGTGTGATTCCTCTCTGATCTGTTGTCAGCCTGGATGAAAGTCTCTAGCCTGTGGAAACACTCTCAAGGTCAGACCTACCTTTGAAGGTTTTGACAACAAAGTTCAGCGTATCAAAAATATACCTACCCCTCAGCGACGACAGTTACGCCAACAAACCTCAGAGGCAAAAGCAGGTACAGTAGCCAACCCCAGCCTTTCAGAGTAATACATTCTGCCCTCCTACCTAACAGCACTTGAAGGTGCTCATCCACATCCTCCGCCCCACACCATCCTCTGCTGACTCTGCCACATGCCTCCAGCACTGCTGGGTCCTCTTGCACAAACCAGGACAGATCCCAAGGCTGCTGTGACCTGCATAATGAGCGATGTGTTGGAAAACATTTCTGTGGAAGCCATTCTGCTTGGGCCACCTAGAAGGCCTTGGGAACATTTATTTTTCAAAATTATGAGATAATGCACTTGGAATATAAGTAAATTTTGTTGGTATGTCCAAGAAATATGGTTAACAAATGCAGACAAAAGAATGTTGGTAACTTTTGGCAAAATATTGTTATTGTGATGGTTATTTTAAGAAAAATACTTTGTGTTTGCATTAATAAAGTTGAGCAACTGCAGGAAAAATAGTGAGAAAGACAAAGTGACTGGGTCAGTGGGGATAGTGAACTCCTTTGTACACTACAGATTTCAATTGTGATGAAAATCTACTGCTTGGAGCGTGAAGCTAACATTAGTAGGAGAGTTAGATAAAAGGCTGTGGGGCAGAGAAAGTAGCCAAGTATTAGAAGAGAGAGAAAAAAATGTATTTTGAGGAAGAGCTGAAAATTACTAGGGTTCAGGGCATGTTCCCTAGAATAAATCACATTGAAATCTGAAAGAAGTAGTTGAGAGACTTTCATACTGTATCCCCACTACACTGTTTAATGTAGCTGCTTGAGGCTAATTGCAATGCTGAGAAACTCAGACATCTAGTCAAGATTAGGCTTTGTCTGGGTCTCATGGTAATAACTACCTTTTGTTACCAAAGAAAAGCAGCAGAGAGTTTGTTGCCTGCTGCCCTGTAATGACTGTGTTTGATCAGAAAGAAGAGAGGTGCTCTATTTTCTATTTGTAAACAGTGTTTTTATTGTTATCAAGAGAAGGAAAAGAAGGAAAGGTGCTCCTTGCACCCCTCACTGTCTGAAAAAAGCTGTAACTCAAGGACCAGTTCTGTTTCCCATTAATAGTGGCAACGAGAAGGTACACTATGAGCAAAGACTGGGATCATATGAGAGTCCCTGTGTGAACTTTTGTGTTTGGCTGGCTAAACTTATATTAAAACAGTTGTCCTTTATTTCCCTGAAGGTAACAAAAAGTTCCTAACATAATTTCCCATTGCATTCCTATATCCTTGTAGCACTGTTAATCTTCTGCATGTGCAGAATTAGCCAGTCCATGTGTTAATCAAGCACATGGCAGGCAGAAATTTTGTTCTCTGGGTAGGAAACAGAGCAATTGAAAACCTGATTGCATTAAAAGGAGCTTCATACAGGAAGACTACACTTGCCTGCATCTAGTTTGACTGTGGTAGGGTGAAGTACTTGTATGACAGCCAGCTTCACGGCCACCATGGTACAAACTGAACTAGGAGTTTCCATAATTAGCACCCAAACTCCTGCAGGTCTTACACCTGGTCTGCAGATATGTTCTAGTCCCCTAGAGCCAAGTCTGGATCTCTCGCATCTGCAAAAGAGCAGTGTGGATCTTCCCATAGAGGAACCCACAATCCCAGTGCTGAGGAGGAGTGTGGATGTTTGCCACCAACAAGTTTTCCTTCCCATAGGAAACCCTTCACAAAACCTGCCTTTTTCTCTTCGGTGTCCCTTCCCCTGCAGCCCAGTACTCCAGCTTTGCCCCAGAGTCACTTCTGCCCCACCACACTACTTGATTTGCAGGGATTCAAGTGTCAACAGAGAAGCAGTATGGGAGGTCTCAGCCACAGTCTCTGGAATCTCATAGGAGTCAATGGGCAGTCTCCAAGAGGCCACAGAATTAGCATCCCCCCCTTCTCCGAGCAGGATAAGCAGACCATGGACCACTGCTCGTTGCATACCCAAAGGGGCTAGGAAGGTCTGCCTAGTGATTGTGCCCTTACTTGGGACAGGAGATGCAGGGATGGCAGCAAGCAGACAAACACCAAGGCAGGCCAATGCTCCACGTCAGCTTTGAAGCACATCAGCATCTGTTCTGCAGCTAAAAGAGATACTGCTGTCCTCAGGAAGGAGATACTGCTTAAGGAATTGTGACAGGTGTGTAGACCGGACAGGATTTCCGCTTTTAGCTGTTGCCTGTCCTCATTCCAACTCAGTTCCCTGGGGAACAGAAAGAGACTTTCTGGCAAGACAACGCCTGACACTTCTGTTACTGAATGGTGTTAAGAATGGTAGCTTATAAAATCCTATAGCCTCATTTCATTTTAGCAGTATTTAATGAAAGAAGAGATGGTTGGACAAAGCCATTTCATATACTATTCAATAAGCTGTTCCTTCTGTATGAAACATTAACAATAGCTGTCATCTTTGTAAAAAAAAAAAAGGCTTTCAATTACTTCAACACTAAAAGAAAATCCAAATGCAGCTGAGAGCCTTACAAGCAAATTATTTTGAATACCATTATGGAAAGGGAAAATGTGTGACCCAGACCTTCATTTAATTTTTTACTAGCCTTGAAAGTTAATTTGAGTTTATGTTCAATTTTCTGGGAAGTTTCTTCTTTACAGCTGTGCAACTTGGACACAGAATTGAACAGAACTGAGAACTGTTCTTTTCTCTCCACTTTTTTCACATGTTAAAGACAGGGAAAAAGGAGGAGATGGCATGTAATTAATGTAAAATAATAAGAAAAAAGGAAGTGCATGATGTAAAAAGTTTCATATAACTTCATTAGAATTTCTTTAGTATGCAGCAGGGAGATTTATGGGACTGATAAATGGAAAAGTAGAAAAGAAAAATAGATTTTCTTTAGCTTTGCTGTTGTTCACTTATGCTGTAAATCATATGGCTAAAGGCTTTCTATAAATTTTATTTACCTTTTGGTCTTTCTCTTCTATCCCAAATACTTTGGGTCATCTGAAAAAGCAGAAAATACACCCTGATCTCCCTATATCCCTATATCTCTGTCCGGATATAGATTGTAAATTTTTGTGTGAATTCTTTCTCCGTACATTAATTTTAATTACCTTTTCTTCCATTAAAGATTGGTCTAAAGCAGAGCTAGTCTGGAATTATACAACACTCTTTTTCATCCAAAATTTCATGTCAAGCACCTGTGGGATTTTTCAATGTATATCTCTGTTTCTGTGACCATTCCCAAGAATGAGTGGAAGAACATCTGATGGAACATGTCTTAGAAAATTAGCTGTTGAGCTACAGAGGTCCTTAGAGTTTTCTTAGCTCCAGGTCTTGGCTCCCAGTCTTACTGACATGGAGCCACATCATCTATAACTATCTAACTAGCACATAACTATCTAGTTATTGGTACAGTATGATCAACAATGGTCCCTAGTCCATGTCAATTCTTTACCTATGTCTAGAAATTGCATGGGTAATTACTTGTTAACTAAAAGGACTAAAAGTTATACCAGAAACCACTCTGACAATTTAATAGAAGAGATAGTACTAGAGCCTGGGAAGGGCACTATTTTATTTTATAGTATAGATATAGCCTCAGAAACAGGTTCTGGATTTGCAGCAGAAAGCTTCAAAGTCCCAGTTTTCATGGCTTGAGCTAATGCCTTTTGAAGCTTCTAGGTTATGGCATTTGTTTTTATGAATAAAAATGGTTGATTGGTTTTGGGTTGTTCTTGTTTGGTTTTTTTTTCAACAGAACTTTTTAAAGAATCTGAAGAGCAGGTATACTGAGAAGTACTGAAATACTTCTAGAGTATGAAAACTCTTTAAGTATCTTTAGGTATCATTGCTTACACTTACAAAGTATGTTTAAAGGCAACTGTTGTCTTCAAGACCGGATTCTCAGATTGTTTTGTCAGCGAAACTATGAGCAAAGCCTCAAGGCTAACTGATATCGCCTCTCCAAAAGTAGGAGGCTCATGCACCTCTCTCTTTGGTCATTATTCTACTGCCTAGAGGACTTAGGCAGGCAGTGATAGGAAACAATGACAGGAGAAAGGAAGATCATGCTGTGTTGAGTTACTCTTTCAGACAAATGTATGTAGCCACTGAATACAGTTACTGCTCTCTCTAAATGGTTTGCTTTTTTTTTTAAGTCTATTTTTTTCTCTTTAGTTGCTAGGCACTTTTCAGTAGAATTAAAAGTAAAAATACTGTGTTTGAAATAAAATATATTCTGCTGATGGCACACATCCTTGAATGAAATCTTGATCTCATACCTTAACTAACCTCTGCTGTGCCAACAGGAGCAGATAGACCTAAAGATGCATTTCTATTAATGAAGAAAATAATCTTTTATTTTGAAAGTACAGAGGGAGAAGGTTTCTGCATTACAATGTGCTTTTGTCTGCACAGTCACTTTTCTGTTCATAGTGATTCCTTAATATTTTGAATTTCAATGTTGAGTTTATCTTAAAGTTAACATCTAAGAGAACGTTTATAGTACATGAGCAGAGAAAATAATGTGAGAATTCCTGAGCTGCTTCATTTCCACATAGAAGCAATGTCAATGTCTGTGTCCTTTTTCAAGTTTTTTGGTTCATATTCATGTATAAGTGCAGTACCTAATTTTACAGCATAAGGAGTTATACACCTCTGATTTCCTTGGGGTGGAATCATCAGCACAGGTAAAACTGTGCTGCAGCCAACAAATTTATTTGACACACAGCTTATGACCTAGTAGATGTAAATGTCTGCTGTGAAACTAACGATGGATGAAGTAAGAGAACAAGTTATCTCACAAGATTTCCAGTTGGGCTAGAAGTAATCTATCCTCTGAAATGTTGACAAGTTCACTTCTAATCTTAGAAAATTGAGGTTGGAGTAGAGAGTGCTGAAAAATAATGGAGTGAAAATCTGTTCTAACTTTTCAAGCCATTTCCTACATTCATTCTTAACTTACTGCAAGGTGCTTAGGGAGTTGCAGAGCTATTCAATCACTTTCGTATTAATAGAAAAGCCCCATGTGCACAGCTTTTCTATGAACTATTTCCTGTGTTAAGGAGGAATTCTGGCTATTACTGTCCGTATAACATACTTCGCTGTTTTCTGCTGATACATTTAGAGATTCTAGTATGAGGGACTTGTAACTGATCCTGTACAGCTTTACAAACGTTTTTGCTTACAGTGTTACCTTTCTGGCAGTATTTTATTAAAATAAAGGGACCACATAAAAAATAGCCCTTAGTCTCCTGCATATCTCTGTTAAAAGTGGGTGCTGTAGAGCTGCAAATGTAGGTTTACAAGACTAATCATGCAGATAGTATTGATCTGTTACAGAAGGATGTGAAAAAGTTTTTAATGTCCTTAATGTTCATATGCCTAAGAATACTGACCTGGGCTGTAGCTTTGAAAAATGAGAAAATGAGAAACATGAAAAGCATGTGAAGATGAATCCCAGAGCCTCAGGTATTTCCCAAGAACAGATTATAATTTTACTTTTTTTCCTTAAATCTGACCTAACTGTAGTAGGAGATGGTGAAAGTCAATACAGTCAATGACCTTAAAGTTGAAATATTAAAATAATGTGGAAAGGTCTAATTATTGTAAAGGTCACAAAATAAATATTTCATTCCAATTCTGTTATTTCCAGGAGCAATGGAAATGGAGCATAGCTATAAAAAGTCCTCAGTGGCTTTCTGAAATGTTTGATGTTTACTTTGTTGGGTCAACATTAGTAGAATTTATATTTCTTTAAGTAAGAGAATCGTAGCTGAATTTTTAACAACCATGGAAAAGGTAGATTAATATATATATATAATAAAGCACTTGCTTAAAGTTAAGGGTAGGAAAACATTTCAAGGAGGTATGAAAACTACCTCCAATATTCATCCAACTTCAGAGAGATAAATGAAATAGGAAATTTAATATTGTGTGGAAAATTATGATTTAGGATTAATACTGCTCCTACAAATGGAAATACAATGAGATTTCATTCCATAATGCTTTATATTGTAGAAATTTTACAAAAAATATATTTCATATGAAATAGTTCTATACAAAAACTTTTCATTTCAGGGCCTTCTACAATTTAAAATAAACATTGGTTTAGCTCAAAATATCAAATTTAAATGGAAAACATGTTCTATTAAAAGTCTGAAGCATGAAATTTCCAATGAAAAAATATAAGGAACACACATTTTCAATGTCTCTGTTAAAAAATGTTAGATAGATTCTTTCTTCCACTTTGTGTGAAATACAAGTATCTAGTCATTAATTCTTGGGCTTTTACTGTAGCTTTTGAGGCCAAGAATAGCTTAAATAAAAATTTCTGGGCTTCATTCTACATCTCAGTTTTCTACTTCTCTTTTCCTTCCACTACACTCAATTTCAGGTTAAACATAGACTATTACAAGAACATGTGCTTCCTTGCAAGTCTTGATCACCAGGTCATTCCACAGTAAATGGGATACATTGTTCTGTCACGGCAATTTTACACTGAAATAACTCTGATGATTTTGTTGAATGTTACTCTTTTGTACATCAGTGAAACTGAGGAGAGATCTACCTGCAGCATCACTCAGATGGCATGGAATTCGTTACCTAATCAGAAATTTTATTGTATGTGTTTTGTTGTAATGTTGACTTTGCAATGTTCAGTTGGACTGGGGGAGCTTGTTAATGTAGGTTTGTGTTTACATAGGCAGCTTCGTAAGCTCAGGCAAGGTATTCTTTACAGAAGGGTCTGTGCTTCTTTCTCTATGGGTAATTGTTACAAGCAATTAATATTATGGACATGTATTTCCTGGTATGTCTTTTAGTATGACTCAAAAGAAGAGAGTAATTTTAGTACCAGCATGACTAAGGTATATATAAGCTTGACATTTTTATATTTCGAGGGTAAATACACAGGCATTATGTAAGTGAACTTTTTAAAAGTGTGCACAAGGTTTCTGGTGTTGTTGAGGATTATAAGTACCTGCCTAAGGTAAAGCGACTGCAAAAACAGATTCTCTCTTTCTCCATACAGTTTTTAAAGCCAGTGCATATCTATACTAAAAAAAAAAGTAATATTTGGAGTAGGAAATAGATACTATGTTATTTGCTTTTGAAAAGTGTCTTTTTGAGTGGATAGTGAAGCAACAGTTAAAGATTAGTGTGCATTTCTCCAGATCCTGAAGGGGAAATCTTCAGAAGCATTATAGTCCTCCACAACAGAATGTGACTTGAGATCATAGTTTGTCTCAACATCTGAGCTACCATTCAAATCTCCTTCTGTAATAGAAATACATAATTGGCTTCAGCTTCATGAGTGGAAACTCATGTATGTTTAAAAAATGTAATTTCTGTCCATTACCAAGAGCTGACATTTTGCCTAAAATCTTCATGTATCACAGTAAGAATTTTTTTGAAAGTTTTCTAGCTTCAATTCAGAAGTAGTAAAAACTAGACCGGTGTTTTAGATATGCTGTCCATTTTCACTGTCTATTTCTCATTTTCAGTGTCTTGAAGGTGCCTTGCAAGCTCACCGTAACTTGACTTACTAATATTAAATGTTTGCTTTCAGATATCAACATGGCAGGAGAACCAAAACCATACAGACCAAAACCTGGCAACAAGCGGCCACTTTCGGCACTTTACAGGTAAGTGAGATTTCATCTTACTTACTATAATTCAGTTTTTATTAGAAAAAAAATATAGTAACCTGAAATGTATCTACCAATGCCACTGTGTAGCCCATGAATCAGACAAAGGAAACTTTTTTCCATTCATTCTTTGATGTTTGTGTGAAATACAATCACACTTCTGTACACATTGAAAGGTTTCGAATGTCGGTAAAGAGCCAGTATTGTGGTGTCTGACACTACATGTATCTGATGACTCATCCCAAAGCAAAATGTTCTGATTTCCAGAGATAAAGAGTGTCCATATTATGCCTGTCTTAAAAAACTAACTTATGCTAACTAGGAGTAAACCCAGCAAACAAAATTTCTGACTGATAATTAGATGCAAGGATCACAATATGCTCATAATGCCCCTCTTCTGGTTGGAAGCAAACACTGGAGTTTCTACTTGCCATTAAAAAAAAATAAAATACTTAGAATATTTAAATGATAATGCAAGCATTCAGAAGAACAGATCAAGCTAAATCAGTTGGACTAGAATTTTATTTCTTAGGGAAAATACGTTATGTTTTGCTGAGGCAAAAAAAGTTGGTCTCTGCCTTCTGAATATTCACACCATGGATGTTATTTGCCAATACAAGAACAATCCAAAAGAAAGTGATGCAGCTTTTAACTGTAAGAGGTATTATACATAGAGACTTGCTATAATAAAAAGCTATTTGAGAAGAAGTTTGACAGGGACACTCTATTAGGATGAAATAGCAGAACACAATTGCCTTGGAAAGGTTTTGTTCCAGGGACACCAAAACCACTGGGATTGTGCTTGGTGAATGTCAAGTGCTCTAAGACCCCACCCAAGTGCTCAGTCTGGAATTCAAGCTTTAAATTTGAATATGTGTTGCATTAAAAAGATGTTTGTTCGTTTACTTGTTTATGAACTGGTAATTTAATTTTCCCTCCACACATCCTTATACTTTTTCTGAAGTGAAAATGGAAGTACAGGAGAAGAGAAGCAGACCTTAGGCCCATTCAGAAGTGCAACATTTAACTAAATTATAATGAAGTACACAATCAAATTATAAATCTCTCTTTTACTAAGCCTACTAACAAAAAGACTGATATGGTGGTTTGTGAAGTGTTTATTAATGTCCCCACATCTAGTACTACAATCAATATTAATTTTTGTTCTTTATTTTTTTTATTTGAGTGCTATTTCAATTTTTAATTCTTATGCTTTATTGCCTGCCTATGGCCTTGTTCTTGTGACTTTTTTATTTGCAGGGATTTGTAAGATAACTAATAATTTCAGAGTAACAGAACTGGTTTCGCACTGATTTGTGCGTCAAGGGTGATAAAACTTCCAAGACTGGATTTCTTTCTCAGGTGTTCAGGAGGGTATTGATAGTGTCATTCTCCTATTCCCAGGTCCCTTTTTTCATATAGCTTGTACAAACCTGAAGAAACCTTCATCTTATTTTCAGAACAATTAAGTTTAGTGAAGACTTTACAGATTGACAGGCAAACATTCACACACTTGTTTCAAAACATTGTACTGGGTCTGGCTGAGCTGGAGTTAACTTTTTTCATAGGATCCAATATGGTGCTGGTTTTTGGATTTGTTACTAAAACACACCAATGTTTTGGTTGTTGTTGAAAAGTGTTTGCACAGGCTCAAGGCTTTCTCTTTTTCCTATTCTGCCTTCCCAATGAATAGGCTAGGGGTGGACAATAAGTTGGGAAGGAATACAGCTGTCCCAAACTGGCCAAAGGTATATTCTATATCATATAGCATCATGCTCAGAAATAAAAACTGGGGAGGTTTTTCCTTCCAAAGTAGTCGTTGCTTGGAGACTGCCTGGGCTCCTTGTGGGAGGTCAAAAGTAATTGCCTTTGCACCACTTTTTTTTTTTTTTTCCCCTCCTTCCTACCCTTATTACTCTGCATTTATATCAATTCATGAGGCTTTTTCATTTTTGCTCTTCTTTTCTCTTCTTCATCCAGATAGGGGACGATAGTAGAGGAGTGAGATAGTGACTGTGTGGGTGCTTAGTTGCTGGCCAGGGGCAACTCACAAGATGGAGAAAGTTAAGAGGGAAATGGTTACTTCAGATTTGATTTTCACTAAGAGAGGCATTGGTTAAAAATTTAGTTATGACAAAATATTCACTCTGAAAAGGGAGGAGAGAGAGCAGTAGAAATAGTATAACAGATTTCAGAAAGGACAGACTTCAATGAGCTCAGAGAAATGGTAAGTAGGATATGTTGGAAAGAAATTCTAGGGACAAAAAGAGTGAAGAAAATCTTGCATTGACTGTGCTTAAGGTAGAACAGAAAACTCTCTTGAAGCAGAACAAGTAGAATAAAGGAATAATATGTCAGCATCAAGTTTCTTTAATATCCTGAAAAGTGAAAGGAATTGTACAAAATGAAGAATCAAAACGCCTTGACTGGAAGTGAGTAAGAAAACTATAGCAGAGTTATCTAACAGGATATCAGAAAGGTTAAGGCACATAGTATAAAAGGCAGCAAGAAGGTTGTCATTAGAGTAACTTTCTCTGCTTTTCTATACTGCTGTTCCATAGCAGAAAAGGAGAGCAAATAGTAGATGATACAGAAAAGGCTTCTTTTGCTTTAGCAAAAGAGGTTAGTTGACCAGCTATTTAAGAAAATCAATTTTAACCAGAGGGTATGGAAAAAAAAATGGCTATCCTGTATTTGAATAAGTGAATTCATTCGCAACAGTATGATGAGATTCATCCTAGAGTGTTTAAAGGACTAGCTGAATCTGTATGTGGACTACTTGTGTTTGTTTTAAAAAACATGTGGAGGTCATGTAAAATAGAAAACCAGTGAGTATGGGCAGGCATTATACCTATTTTTCAGAAGAGGTGAACCCAGAAAATTATCAGCTCAGCTCCGATTCCCAGAAATGCACTAGAACAGATTATTAAACTATCAATTATCAACACCTAGAGGATAATAAGATGGCAAAAAAAAGTCAGGAGCAAATTATGTTGAAGCAATATAATTCCCTTCTCTGACAAGATACGCAATTTAGTGGAAAAGAGGAAACAATAAATGTGCTGTATGGTTGTTTATACAAGCTTTGACACTTTCCACATGTGGAGTTTTCATAAGCATGTTCAGCCACTTTGGGTAGAAGAAACTCTCTTAAGGCAGACATTCAGGGGAAAAACAGTAACTATATAAAATGTAGTATTAAGGATAACAACTGTTGTTTGTTCAGTCTCCTTTGTTACAGTTTTTAAAGAGTATTTTTGGATATTTGAGACACATTTAAGAGCAGCTTTAAGGTAAGCAAGCAGGAGTTCTGTACATGATTTTATTCATTGTGAGGTGCTTGAGGCTTCAAACTTTCTGAAAATACTCTGCATCTCTGAAGAGAAACCTGCGTCACATTTATGGCTGGATATGCACATGAGTAACTAATATAGAGCAATTGATGTCCATGATGTGCTATACACATATAACTTGCTTAGGTGTCCAAGTCATTAGATCCACAAGTT
>VZZY01022677.1:30952-133115 GCA_013400335.1 Eurystomus gularis
GTCTTTCTCCTCAGGACTGCTCTCAATCCATACTCTGCCTAGCCTCTGTGCTTAGGATTGCCCTGACCCAGGCGCAGGACCTTGCACTTGGCCTTGTTGAACTTCAGGAGGTTGGCATGGGCCCACCTCTCAAGCCTGCCAAGGTCCCTCTGGATGGGGTCCCTTCCCTCCAGCGTGTCCACCACACCACACAGTTTGATGTCATCCACAAACTTGCTGAGAGAGCACCCCCTTCAAGTTCAAGAACGGTTCATCCTAATGAACAAGAAGTCAAGCAAAGGTAGCAGGTGCCCTGAATAGATGAAGAAGAAGCTCCTGAAAAAAATCAAAACATTTTAAAAAAGGCGTAAAAAGGTGGAAGTAACAACAGGTGGGCTGGGCGGTATACAGAGACACTTCTAGGCATGTAGAGATAGAGTGCCATGGAAGCAGGTCAATGTCATTGCAAGGCCACTCAATCCATAATAAAAGAATTTCCATTTTGCATTAAGCCTTAAAAATACTCAGAGAACAGAAAGAAGTAGGCTTTACTTCAGAAACCTACTAAACATATTATTAACTCCAAGCATGTTCATTGAAAAACTGCAGATATGCTCAGGGTAGTGCTCAGGACTCGGCTTGAATCTAACATAGGTTAGCTCCAGCAGCATTTCTCCTGCTTTGTGTTGCCGTTCAGTATGTGAGGGGGGACCTAAATCCCACAAGGTTCAAAATTGTTGTGAATTTCCTTTAGTGCAGCACTTCTGCAGAAATTTATACGCCTGACAAATCTACGTCTTAAAAATATTTCACATCTTCTTATTGCTGTCTAGCCTCAAGCAGAAGTTAATTTTACTGGTTAATCTTCATATCTTTGAAACACAAGGTGAAGATTAAATGTGTTGACACAAATGTGTTAAAGCACTCTGGGAGCATTGTTGTGGTAAAATAAAGGCTTACACTTTGTCATTTTAATTCAGTTGTGTTTTGATCAGTATTTCACTAAAGTAGCTCTCTGTTAGAGTATGAAAGTCCGTTTACTGTTTTTTTCTTCTGGGTTTATGCCCTAATATACCAAAGTAGAATCAACTGCAAATACTCTAATGGACTGGCAGTCCATTTCTCTATATCATAAAATAACATTTTAAGTATTTATTATTCATTTCAGTCCACCACCATGTTATATGAGGTGTTAAATACATCTGAAAGCTTTTTCTCCATTTTGGAGGCCTTTACTGGAGTTATTAAAACAGTACAAGGCTCTTCTAGTTCTTAACTCTGGAAGTTGCTAATGGTTCTACCCTGAGTTGTTCCAGGAGTGGACCCAAGCCCCAGATGAGGCAGAGCACAGCCACTGTGAACACACTGCCTGTGGCTTGCCTTGCCTCAGGACAGGCTTACCATGTCCCCTCTACATGGCTGTCAGCATGACAGCTCAAAGTCTTCTCTGGCACCCCTTCGAGCAGTAACAAAGTTGTGGAGATTGTAGAAGAATGGGGTGAGGAGGCACCTATTTCTGAGTCTCTTGAAGTAAGGAAAAGCTTGTGCTAGAGGTTATTAGTATGGTGGGACTTTTAGTGGCATGAAAAGAAGTACAACTACTGCAGGGCCCACTGCATGAGATAGTGGGGGTGGGGACCTGCTGAAGACCATGTGGGGCATGGGGAGATAAAAGTAGTGCAGTGATACTGATACAACTGGGAGGCAGTTGGGAGCACACTGTCTCAAATAACATCTGAATCTGCTTTCTAAGAAAACTAGTTTGTGTACCAAAGATGAACACCGCAGCTGTGAACTAATATTCATATAATGTAGGAAAGCAGGGAACTAGGATTTGGAAGAAAAACTGGGAAGGCAAGTTACTTGGCACTGCTGGGGTATCTAGTAACTCTGTTTGTTCTAGGCAATTTAATATTGTAGCTGACATATAAATATTTCCAAGACCAATTTAGCTAAGAACAACCCTCCCTATGTGGGTTTTATCACCCTTGCCAAACTCCAAGTTTTCTTATAAGGCTACAATAAGCAAAACTGGCTTTGCCCCAATGCCTCATCTTGAAGGCCCAGTGAGGAGTTATTGAAGCCCCAGGTGCCTAGACTGCCACCCATCCAGCTGAGACACATCCTGGAGTGAGACAATTAGCAAATGGATTTAGTGGACAAATTAGCAAGACCAGGAAATACCAGTGTTGCCTTGGCTGGCCGGATCTCCACCCCGTGGTGTGTAGCACACAGGGGTCCTAGCAAAGGCATTCCTTGAGGGCAAATTCTTTCCAAGATCATCTCTGAAGTTTCAGGCTTATGACTCAGCACTCCCTGAGTGGCATTAGATGCCACAGTCATTTCTCATTCCCAACCGCTTCTCCATGTAATATAATTGAAATGTATATTCAACATGCTTGATTTAATATGATACTAATGATCCATATTCAACATCCTTTACTTTACCATTTCATAAATCCTATGGCCTCTGGAGGAAATTATTTTATTTAAATGTTTAATGTTAATATACTATAAAGAGATATGCTTTTATTTACAAGGTATGATTATGTATTTATATCAAAGTTTTAGTTTTCTTTGACAAAAGCACTTTATCGGTTTCCTCAGTACATTTTACTTCTATGATCTCCATCACAAAACTAGATTTCCTTGGGTTTTGCATTTTTATTGTACAGAAGAGGCTTAAAGAATTGCTTAGAGTCTTTCTCTACTTCTCAAAATTATTTTAAGATATCGTTCACAGAGTTTGCTGTGGTTTGGTTTGCCTCTCAATCCATTATTTTGAGCTGTTTTTCTAAGCACTCCTGGATGCCCATCGTTTCAGGAGAAAGTATGAAAGGCACAGTGATGAGCAATGTGATCACTTCTTCCAGGGTAGGAGGCTTCTTGAGATCATTCATCCCTTTTGAAAGTGTAACATAAACTCAACAAATTCTGTGCCAAACAAGTATTACTATTCTTTGTGAATATTGAAGTATTTTGCATAATTGCTGCTGTAGTGTGCCAGTATATTAGCAATAAGCTTTAACTTTCTGGTATATAATAAAAATAACTGCAGGTATAAGGATGTTCCTTGACTGAATATTGTCTTAGATTTCCAACAACTTGCTTACTTATTCCTTCTTTTTCTTAATGCATTTGTGTGTCCATTTTTATTACTGGGTTGCAAAAGGCCTAAAGACACAGTCCATACAACAGAAAATAAACTTGATCAATTCTTTTCTGATAATTTACATTTGCATTAAATAATTATTATGCCTCTTTATTCTACATATTTAATTTTTTTAAAAGCATATATGTTTATGTAACGTATTTTTTTATTAATACATCATATTAAGTGGTATTCCTTTTGGATCAAAGTGCTTCCTTTTACAGAAATGTATCTTCTTGATGCCTTTGATTACATTCCTTCATAAAATAAGTTATTTTATTTTAGTGCAATGGAATTAATAAAAGATGAGTGTTGCTCTACAGCTCTTCTCCTGACTAAAGATCATAAACCAACATATCTAGGCCTGTTTAAATGGAGATAATTTTAATTCCAGTAAGAAATTATTTACATTTATTTCATCAAAAAATGTTCTTAGTGATCATATTTGAAGCAGTCATTACTGTACAGAAAAGAATAATAATTTAGTCTGAAAATCTCACTTAAAATTCACAACAAACACTGCAAATTTTGCTTGTGTTGAGAACTTAAGCAGCATCTTCGATTATATTAAAAATGTTAAAAGGCACAAATACAAAGCTATAGCAGGTCCAGTGATTCAGTCTGGTCTGATTTTTTGTTTATTTTCTTTCAAGAAAAAAGCCCCATGTCAAATAACTACTATGAATAACAAAAAAAAAAATCTGCTGATGGAAGGCAACACATGCAGCTCTGCATTTCTGAATTATGTCAGCATAACTGCAATCAGTTTGGCTCCAGAGGTGTTTCAAGAACAAATCCATGTGCTCAGAGGGCTCAGGAGACCCATCCAAGGACATAAGTTTGCCCTTTCTCATGATCCAGAGTATGAATGTGTAACACCTGATGAGTTTACATAGGGAGAAAATGGGAGGGGTTTCAGGTCCTTAGTATCACCCAGAACAATCTTTGCTTCTGGCGACAAATCACAGATAGAGAAAAAGTTCAAAGACCAAAACATACCAAATACCCTTGTCATCTTGATTTGTTCATTCAGTCATATTATTCCTGTGTGGTAACTCCAATAACAACTAGGACAGCGAAACACCCTGTTTGTTTTTTTTTTAATATTCCACTTCAATATTTAAAAAATGCTGCTAACTCCCTATTAGACTCTATTTCTAGTGACTAGGACATATATCCCTTCCAGATTATCAGTATATCCTAAATCTTATGTTTTTATCATGTTTGTTTTTACTCACCTTCATCAGAGTTTTTAAAATATGCTCTTGACTTAGATAAATTTTGAAGTGTCCTACATAAAGACTAGCACTTGCCTTTGGTCCCACCTCCCCTCAAGTTATTCTTTAGACTTTAGACTTACACAGCCTTTTCACAGTTTATTTTTTGTTATTGTTAAGAGGAACCCAGTAACACCAACTTACACACACCTGCAGAGGAGCTGCATCCCTTTACCTAGCTTAGTACTTTTCCCCTTGCAGAAGGTGATATACGGTATCACATAACTGATGTTATTTTCTTCCACAAAATCCCAGACACCGTAATCACATTCATGCTCAGAGATTCATAAGTTTGGAGAAGAATAATCTGCTCTCTTACTATTGCTTTCTCTCTTTTTTTTCTGGTGTTTAATCTTCTTTCTTACTTTTTTCATATCCTATGAAACCTGAAGCAATATACTATAGCTAAAGTAACTGCAAAATTATCTTATTTTTTTCATGGTTTTTAATCACTGTTTATACCACAGTGGAACAGAAAATATACTCACAACTTTGAAATTACTGTGACTACTTTCTTATCCAAAAAGTTGTGCTGCTAATAAAAATTTTTTAAAATGGCTTATAATTCAAAAGGTAAATTCCTAATAGATCTAGAGCACTGATGGTTTTGCCTGCAGGCAAGCAGAAATCGTACTTTTAGTCATTAATTCAATTTAAATCTTGACAGTGCGAGCCCTGTTCGTATTACTTGTTACATGTGAGATTTCTACCCTTTATTGCCGCATGGCTTCTTACAACTGATTTAAGAAATAATCAGGATTTGAATTAAGTGTGTTCTAGCAGAGAGACTGACTTCTCTAGATGCTCAGTTGTGTTTCAGTTAGCTTAAAAAAAGTAAAAGGATAGTACCTACAACATATGAAAAAAAAAAATTCAGAAACAGATGCCATGATCATTTTTTCCACACCTGAGCTTTAGTGAAGTAGGCATCATAGAAATAGTATCCAGTTTTGCAACCACTGCTGCTTGGTTACTGTCGTATTAACTTTATAGAGGTCTTTAAAAGTTCATGACACAGAATAGAGAAAGGCCCGTCCTAACATCACAAATGAACTGCAGGATTCTTCATTTTCAGGAATTTAGTAAATCCTTAAGTGCAGCAGTAGTCAGAGCTGCAGGGAAAGGCTGTGCTTCAGAGCACCACTTTGTGGGCTCATAATTAGACATTGGGTCTCACATAATGCTAACACTTAAAATTGTATAGAAGGCTGTAATTCCATCTGGGAGCTACCGATGTACTGCAAGGGCACAGTTTAGGTGGCTTACAAACTGATAGAAATATGATGCTGGGTTATACATTTAGTATTCTGTGAATAAATGAGAAAAGCTGGATAAATCAGAGGCTGTATCTTGTTATGTATTTTAAAGTCTTATGAATATTCTTGGAAGAAGAGATTTAAAGTATAGTTAGTTTAAGAGAAAATAGATTGTTAAGATTACAAATAGCATGGAAGGCTATGCTATATGCAACACAGAGGAACATTAGCAACATATTAATATGCAGTGAATTATTAACAGTGACATTACTGCACAAGTTTATTTCTTAGTGAATTCTACTAGTCTTGGAGTATACTGCCTAAAAGTAAGTTATCCAGCCTGCCAGGACTGATATTTAGATAGCACTCTTGGTGCATTATGTTAATATAGTTTATTTTTTTAAATAAGAGGTTAGAAATTGCATGTCTTTTTGATACATCGTGTTGCTGGTATTCCCAAAGCTTCTGGCAAAAACATTGGCTATTTTACTGAAAAGTAACAGACATATTCATAAACATGTGTGAATTTCTTACGAATTCTAAAAAATGAACACTTTCTAACATCATTCGGCATAAAAATGTATGTTGCATTTTTCAGTCTTGCAAGAGTGAGATTACTCTAGGAAACAGCATACCAAACATGAATCACACATTGTCAGAGCAGTGCCCCTCCTGTAACTACTTTTAAGTGTTAGTAGTGTCATTGAGGGACGAGGAGATGAAGTGTTGACCCTTGGGATCCTCAAAGGCAAAGCCTGCATTAACCTTCATCTATTTGCAACTACAAATAGCCATGCAGCAAAGTAGTATTGATTGCGTGCATTAGATCAGTCAACACTGTTTTGTTCAGCCCAACCTGATGAACTCATTCTAGACGTTTTTAGACCAGTACACATTGACCTGAATGTTCTTTCTCTGATTTAGTGCAGGAGAGGGTCAGGTGACATCGGCGTCATGCAAAGAATGATTACAGCTGTCAGAAAGAGGACTTTAAGGTAGATAGCTAAGTGCACCAGTTTTGGTGTTGTTTTTTTTTTCAAAATTCTTTCTTTTCTTAGGAGCATAGATTTTTGCAAAATCTAGAAACTATTAGCGTATCACAGGAAAAAGTAAATTAAAATTGACAGCAATGACTTACTCTTATTCTCCAGAGTTTGTTTCCTTTGCTTACTTGAACAATGGTACCAAATTGAGCATGTTCTCAGTTTGGGAAGGGGATCAGAGTTAGGAGTGTTCTTACCTGAAGGAAACCGAGTTCTTCTCCCTGATTCTAACAAGAATCCCACTTTGAATCTAAGCATTCATTTGTTCATGACTGCAAACATCATACAGATGTGGTGTACATATTAAAATCAGTTTAGCTTCCTTATCACTCTGGCTTCAGGAGACTTCTCTTGGGTGGTGTAGGAAGAAACTGTAGTCCATAATTCTCTGAATTAATTAACTTACTTTTTCTTAGGTACACCAATATTTATCTCAGCTATGAGAATCCATGCCACTGTTCATGTTGCCTTTTTGATTTATGGATTCATAGAGGAAAATACAGTAAAGTCAGGTAAAAACTATAATCAGCTACTGAAACTCTGTTAGATGGATAAGACGCTATTTTTTATTTCTAGCTCTCTGAAAATATTCTATTTTTATACAACCTTCAAATGACTTTGACTTTTCATATTTTCCTCTCTTCTTGCTGCCTAAGATTTAGGCCACTCATTAATGAGGATTATTGGAAACTAATTCCTTTACTGTTCTTGCCCATGCCTCCCTTTCCTACCACAGCCCCTAAACTCCTCCATCCCGTGTGTCATAACAGTAGTGCACTCAGTATCCAACATGACAAAGTACATTTTCACTGGTATATCAAAAGCAGCTTTTGCATATGCTGATTTAAGATTCATCCTAGCCTCTTGCTGCTGTGAAAATTAGCATAGGGAAGAGGCTGTCTCTTTAAAGCACTTCCTCCCTGTATTGAAAGATACCTCTTACTCAGTTTTTCAACTGTCTAATTTTAGATATAATTCTGGACAGATTATACAGTCACACTCTGCTAACTGATGGCTAAAGATTATCTGTCCTATTAATTCATGTGGAAATAAATCCTGGGGGCCCCTGAAACTTGTACTTATGTCAAGAATTTGATGTTTACACATTATGTAACAAGATTCAGTTTTTCCTAGGAAACTAGCTAAATTTGTTCATATGCTATGTGCCTTTGTAACTAAACAAAATATTACAGAGTAAGGCAGAAGAAATTACAAGGGACAAACCTTGTTTAATCTTGAGCTGACTTTGAAAGCCTCTATAATATTGCATCTGGTTTTCAGTGCACAGCACCAGTATGTGATGTTAGACAGCCTGACATCAGCTATTGCAGACAGTATCCTATGCTAAGTGTTCCCCGAAAACCTTGTCTGGCACAAAGTGCTCTGGCACTATCCTATCACGTGCTTAGGTGCTAAGTAGAATTGGCTAAATAAAATGTAACACATCAATAGTGAGCGAATTTTGCAGGTTTCTTTTTAAATTAAAACAAAACAAAACCCTGAGCTTTTTGCACATACCTTTTTGTTGTCACGACATATAAAATGCTTAAAAATCATATGATATATATGCTGAGCCAAATATTCTATTCCTTTCACTTCAAAATCTTGAAAAGGTAAAGGCAGCTCCATCTTGCAGCATATTAAATGCAGAGTAACTGCATCAGTGCAAACCACACCCTAGGGTCAGCAAAAACACTCATAGACAGCAAATGCTTCAACCATGTTGTCTCATGGGGACCAGCAATATTTTCAGTTTTCTGTATTACCAGAAATTAGGTTGTGCAAGATCTGCAACACCTACAGATATATTGGAAAGTGTCCTAACCCTAGAAGTTAACTTCTTTGGGGTGCAAATTTTTCCTCATGGGATTGGGGAAAATCTGACATCTCAAGAAGTCATCTAAACTATTATTGATGTTACATAATTAATAGAAATCAATGTCTTTTTTGTCAGTCAGAATGTATAGTGTGTTGCAATACTTTCATGAGGGATTAAATATATATATTATATATTAAGGATTATATATAGGTCTGCATATAGAGACTCTGGTAGACAAAGGAGTAACCTTATTTAAGTAAACCTCCTCTGTTTACCCCTAGAGCACTGATTAGTGTAGTAGCTTACTTATTGAATAAATTCTTCAGTAATTAGTAAAATATAGTTTTTGTAAACTTATATATTCCAGTTGTGAACTTTAATCAAATTTGAATTAACTGTGATCAGAGAGTACAAGAAATGAAGCATGTGCTGACTTGAAGGACACTGCTCATTGCCACTGCAATGATGCAGAGGAGCTAAAGAACAAAAATGCAGAACAAAGGAGAGCTTACAATTATTTCTGCATGAGTTGCAACATCAGTTTTTACTGTAGCATACAACATACTTGTTATGGCACCAACTCCTGTTCCTCACATAGTAGCTGTGCCACAAGCAGGATGTTGGGTCATGTCAGTGGTTAAGATACTGGAAAACACCTGTGTGATTTAGGACCTGCTTGGCAGGCAGGGATTTGATCCTGAATGCTAAAGACTTCTTTCAAAATATGAATTAGATGGAACCAGAAAGGGATTACATGGCAAAAATTATTTCTCAGGAGTGAAGCATCAATAGCCTATAGGCATGCTTACTTAGACTGGTAGCCTTTGTACTTGGTTCCTTCTGTATCATCTGCTGTTTGTCCCAGACTTTCATATTCTGTGACTCTAGTGAGCTATTGCAGACAGATAGACCTCAAGGTCTGTACGTACAGAAATTTTAGGCTTCTTGTCATGGAGTAGAAAGGATTTAAATGACGGAAACTCTAGCTCTTAGATCACTAGCAGGAAACCCCACAGTTGAAAGCATCAGCTCCAGCTGATATTTTCAAGGTATTAGCTCCTATTTCATTGAGGATATTTGGAGGACCTAATAACTTCTACTTGATATGGCATTTCCATCACTCCATCTTTCCAGTCCTTTGTTCATCTTTGTGGCCCTCCTCTGGACCCTCTCCAGCCTGTCCACACCTTTTTTGCATAGCGGGGAACAAAACTGAACACAGTATTCCAGGTGGGGCCTGACAAGTGCCAAGTAGCCTGGGATAATGACTTCTCTATCTCTGCTAGTGATGCCTTTGTTGATGCAACCCAGCATCCTGTTGCTTGCTTTGCTGCTGCAGTGCACTGTTCACTCATATTGAGCTTCTTCTCTGCCAGTATCTCCAGGCTCCTTTCCACAGGGCTGCTCTCCAGCCAGGTAGATCCTGATCTATGCTGCACTCCTGGATCATGTTTTCCCACGTGCAAGACCTTACACTTGTCCTTGCTGAACTTCATAAGATTCTCATTAGCCCACTCTTCCAGCCTATCCAGGTGTTCCTGCTGGGTGGCTCTCTTTTCTGAAATGTCCACTTTCCCACTCAGTTTGGTATCACCAGCAAATTTCATTAGGGTACACTTGATCCCATCAGCCAGATCACTTATGAAGATATTAAACAGTGTTGGGCCTAATATCAACTCCTGGGGGACCCCACTTGTGAAAGATTGTCAGTTTTAAAAGGAGCTTTTTATCACCCTCTGGATGTGGCCTGTCAGCCACTTCCCCACCCACCGCATGGACCACTTGTCTAGACCATAACACACTGTTTCTCCAGGAGGAGGCTGTGGGGAACTGTATCAAAAGCCTTGGAGATATCCAGGCAGACAATGTCTACCTCTTTCTTCACATCAACCAAGCAGGTTCCTTGGTCTTAGAAGGCGACCAGGTTTATTAAGTATCATTTGCCCTTGGTGAATCCATGCTGTCTTTTTGCACTCATGTGCTTCATTTGACTTGTGGTACCCCCCAGGAGGATTAATTCTATAACTTTCCCAGGGACTGAAGTCAGATTAACGGGCCTATAATTTCCTGGGTCCTCCTTTAAGCCCCTCTTGTAGATGGGGGTGATATTAGCCTTCTTCCAGTCTTCTGGGACATCCCCCAGACATTAAATTCTTTGGCAAACAGGGTGAGCCATAAATCTGATTATTCTTTGACTGCACATATGTTTGCTAAATCTTTGATTCCTAAAGTGTACAATACAAAGAGATAGACATGCTTGATGGGTAATAAATCAGCCACATCAATCACACAAAATATACATTAACACTATACAGCCAATTCATCAAGTGACAGAAGTCCAAAATGCTCTTTAGTTGGCCTGACTTTCCTACATGGCTTGAATGAAAAACTTGAATTCTCTGGATTCCTTTTAGAGGTATTAACTCTTACAATCCCCTTGAAAACTGCAGTCATGATTCATGTCTTCTATAGTCAAACAGAAAATTTGTGGTGTCAGAAACACACTGAGGTTATTTTCCTTGGGAATCCTGATTTTAAGATTGTTAACCAAAATGGTGACTCCTCTGAAAAAGTTTTGGTTCCTGACCACCACTTTCCCTGATTCAGGGTAGAGATTCTGTGATATTAAGAAGTCAGAATAAGAACCCTAACATTTGTCTTAAATCCCCCATGTTTTTCTTACTAACTCCTTAGAGATGAAATTATATAATTACCACGAGGAATAACATATTGATTCATAATGAGTTACCTTGAAGAATGCTTGACTAAAATCTATTTGCTTCTGTAGAGTGCTAATATTGTTAGAAATGTTATCCATTTTGTCCTGTAAATAAGTTTTGGGAAGGAGAGGCGAGGATTCTTTGACAAGAAATTATATTGATTTATGTATCTTGGGTCCAGCCTCAGATATAAAAACCATCTTGCTTGTAATCTTAATAGGAAAATTATGCAAGGAAAGTGGAATTTACTTTGGGATCTTCCTGTCCTTAAATGATAAAGAGCTAGGTCTGTTTAGCTTGGAGAAGAGGAGGCTGAGGGGGCATCTGATAATTGATTATAAATATCTAAAGGGCATGTGTCAGGAGGATGGGTTCAGAGTCTTCTCAGTGATGTCCAGTGACAGGACAAGGGGCAATGGCCACAACTGGTAAACAAGATGTTCACCCTAAAGGTAAGGAAACACTTCTTGACTGTGAGGGTAACAGAGCACTGGAACAGGCTGGCCAGAGAGGTTGTGGAGTCTCCTTCTCTGGAGACATTCAAAACCCCGCCGGAAGCCATACTGTGCAACCTGTTTTAGGTGAACCTGCTCTGGAAGGGGGGGTGGACTAGATGATCTCCAGAGGTCCCTTCTAACCCCTATCATTCTGTGATTCTGTGAAAAAAACCAACAAGCCCCACAAGAATTGTGTATCTGTAGTCATGATGAAAGTAATGGCTTCAATGTCTCAGGAACCTAGACTGAAGCTAAGAATATTAACTGAACATGTTCCTGTGTGATCTACTCTAGGATCCTGCTCTAGCAGGGGGGTTGGACTAGATGATCTTCAGAGGTCCCTTCCAACCCCTACTACTCGGTGATACTGTGATTCTGTGAAGAGGAATTCACATGCCCTTAGCCTAGTCATGTTTCCTTGTATGTTTGTCTGCAAACCTTGAAAAATTTGTTCATCTACATGTTCAGTCCATGTCAGAGATGGGCTTTAGCTAATTGGCATTAATATAAGCAAACTTAGCAGGAAAGGAAATAATGAAATACACAACGATGTTAATAAAATCTTGTAAAATGTCTCCCAAGACACGTTACGAGGGGTAAAATACTAAATAGGAAATTTCTAGGCTCCTTATTTTAAACAGAGTGTGACAGTATGGTAGCATATCAATGAGTATGAATTGATTGCCAACATCTGTTTGGTTTACAGTGACCAATTTTGAGTAGTTTACGTAGTGTAAAATCCTTTTTCCTCCTGCAGAATGTATCCATTCTATCTAGTTTAAAAAGTCAGACCTTTCAGAAAATCTTAGTTCAGAATCAAAACGAAACACAGCCTCAGTCTGCCATGTCCCAGTCATGATACTGATTATCCTACCTCCATCCTATTCAAACAGATATACAGCCTTGACATTTTGACAAGCTGAAACTTTCTGATGGGAAAATCATTTCAGAAAAGAAAGAAAAATCCTGATCACCACAGATCATTCCTACATCATGAAAACATTAATCCCTTTGTTTACTGTCCAAGCTAGTATTTCTTGCACACTCAGTACATTTTTGCAAGAAAGAAAATGTCTGTTTTCACATTTTTACTGAGGGTGTATGACAGCCCTTCTCACAGCTTATCGGGACTGCTCTTTTTGAGATATCATATTTAATTATGCAAGACTTCCTCAAAACTCTGGAGAATTTGATGTACTGCAGACTAGAAAAGAAAGGTAAAATATCTATAACATATATTGATAAATGTCATCAGGTGATATAGGATGTTATTTTATATGGTGCTGGAGTTTTAAAACCTTTATCTTAATTTGCCATGGAGTGAAACACCAATTTTAACAAAAAGCCAACAGGTAATTGTATTCCTTTACTATGAGGAACACTTGAAACTACACTTGAAATGTAATGTAGCAAATTATCTAAAACCATTTAGTCAAATATACTAAAGAGGGGTCAAACCTAGGGCAGCACTATTTAAATAAAATTGAATTCCATCTTGAGAATGGATTTCAAATAGATTTTTAATTGCAGTATTTTGTCTGCAGGGCATTCTATCACACACTTTTCATTTCCAAGTAAAATCCACCAGGATGTCCCCCATCAGGATAGTGCCAAGTTTCTCCTCATTACAAAATTTGTATATTATCAAGTATGTAAATACATTCTGAGGTTTTCATTCTTTGCTCATCTTGCTTATAGTTAATCTCTTGAACAAAACACTAGGTACTTCCCAGGTCTGTTTCATTATGTTAAACAGAGAAACAGGAAACAAAATCATAACACTAGATGGGCTTTTACACATACACCAGAGAGAAGCTTCTATTATTTTACTTCCATGTGGATCATAGCTTCAAAAAGAAATGGAAAGGTGAGGTATAGACATGAGGACAACAGAAAAGTTACTATGTTTTGGATGCATTTCGGCCTTTCTTCAAGCCTTACACAGGTTGTCCTTACCACTGCTGGAAATCTAACCCCAGATAATTAGGTTTAAGTTACACTGGAAGATGAAATTGTAAATGAAGAGAGGATCCTAAATTATATCCATTAGTAATTCTAGGAAAGAAGAAGCAAATGCTTTGCAAATAGATGGCATGCACTATTTTTCAACTGAAAAGAAAAATAATATGATCCTTTCAAAAGTACAGTGACAAGTTCACCTCTTGTAAATACCCTGTTGGATAGATGGCAATAACTAAACTGGTCTAATGGTTTGTGAGGTTTTTTGACAAAACCTTTGCAAAATGAATAATAGCTGCAAATGCACTTGTTGCTTTTTCTACAAAGATGACTTGCAGGAGAAGTTTGTTCTTAAAACATTGCCAAATTATTTACAGTAAATTTGTTTACAATTGGGCCTGTTTACAGTTCTATTTCAGATATTTTATTGTGGGACTGAACTGGTTTCAGAGGGGACAAATCATCACGAATGAAATGTTTAGTTCCACATATGACATACCTTGTTTTGTTAGAAACACTATTCTTAAAAGTTACAAAGAGACATTAAGTACCTGGGGGTTTTCTTTGCTATTCTTCCTGACACAGTACTCTTGGTGAAAATTAGCACAACAGAGAATGTTTGCCTCATTTGCATGTCATGTAACCTCTCAAAATAATTTGAGTTGTAAATTTGCTTTAAATATGTCTATAAAAAGTGCTAAATCACATGCTAGTGGTCCTAACAAGAAGCTGATTTTAGTAAACTCATAGCCAGGACATAATACAAAATTAAGGGCAACCAGGTGCAGGTAGTGGAGCAGAAATATAGTAGAATAATATAGACAAGGATTTTTAAATCAGTCCTGGTTGGGTGAAAACTACTAGTAGAAAAGGTTCCTATCAGTGTGCAATTGGTGCAGCTCCTCACAGAAACTGCAGCAACAGCAAAGAGTTGGAAAACAACACTTTAGATAACTGATTTTAGAACTGGGCATGATTCTGGGTCTACCAAACCAGTGGCATCCAGCTCCAGCACAAGGCTGATTGTGGCAGATGTGCCAGAAACTCTCATGATGAAGAACTGACCATTTTGTATAAATAGAGGATGCTGGAAAGCAAACAAATTGTGTGGTGGCTCTCAAATCAGCAAAGTTCTTACACCCATACTAAATGTTATGCTTAGTTTAANAAAAAAAAAAAAAGAGTCAATGTCTTCCTAAATCATGGCCATGTAGGACAAAACATTTCACATGAAAACCACAAAAAAAAGGACAAAGTATTCCTTGCTCACTCTACACTTCCCATGCAAATACCTGCACAAGTTATCTGGATCTGTGAAATGTAAAGGGCCTAGATATGCTGCTTTGTAAATATCTGATTTCTAAACCAATATTTGGTTAAGTAAATGGGATTTTTTCTGAGTTGAGTTCCTAGCAAAATGGATCAGGCCCTTCTACTCTTGTTAAATCTTGTATTGGTCACCAGGTAAATTTGATACTGAGAGTGGCTGTTTTAAATTCATTGTATAAATGTTCCAAATTACAATAAATACATATATATTTAAAACTTCTGTTATTCACTTGACAGACTTGAATCAAAGGAGCCTTTCCTGTCTGTTGGGTAAGTAGGAATATGTGTATTTCCATGGATATTTATATATTCAACTATTATACAATATAATTCATGAGAATATGTTGAACATAAACATCTTGTTTCAACATTATGGTTATTTACTATACCTAAGCTTAGAAAAAGTAGTTATTAGTCAAGAAAGTCAGCAGTTGTGGTTATCTCCCTTAAAAAAATACAAAGAGGTATGTTTTGCCGCTATTCACTAATCAAAATTTATAATAAAAGACATGTAGCAGTTGAATTCTGTATTGAAAGAGATCTGTTTTTTCTTTTGTTTTCAGTGATATTTTAGTCAGAAACCATTTCAAATATTTTTTGTACCATTTGTCTAAGTTCCTGAACAAATAATTGGTTTCTTTTCAAATAAAAAGATTGTGATTCTTCAATAATAGAAATAAAATCAAATGCATAAAATAAAAAATATAACATTTTAGCCTAATTATAGATCACTACATTGATTTGCATATTACAGCCATTGTCTTCATAGTCTCATAGCTACTTAAACAGTTATATTGTCTATATATATTAAAATGGTTAACTCACCTTTCTGAAAACTTATTTTTAATTGTTACATATTATGAAAATAAAAAGTACCATTCTTTTCTAAAATGTAGAGCATTATATATATTAAAGGTAAGTATCTATTTTACTTCTGACACTGAACTTCACTTTTTTCCTTTTAGCTTCTTTCTTTAAAGCTTTCCTAAGTTTCCTAACATTCTCACTCCCTCTTTTCCTTCAAAATTGTATATTTTTTGCTTCTTCATGCTCATTTTTCTTTGTTCTCAATACCATGCTTCATGCTACCAAGAACATAAACTGCAGAAAAAACATCCCGTGCAAAATAGCCATTTAAGGGTTAATTCTATTACACAGTTATCAAATTGTTGTATTAACTGCATATCAAAAAAACTACTTCAAGTTCTGAAGTGTGAATTAAAGTTAGCAAGTGAAGTGTGTCAGTTATGAACAGAGAAACTGAACAAACGAGCCTGAGCAGGATTGAGATGTCTCCATTTCTATAACATAAAGTAACTTTGGTTTGTATTAATATATTTTTAATTAATGGCTTGCCATTTCTGTTTTCTATTGAAAATTAAGTAAAATGCTGGTCAAATCAGGAGGTGAGGACTGTGCTCTTGGTCTGAATGCTTTGAAATATCCAAATTCATCATTAGATTCAGTCACTTTTGTTATTACCTTTCATTATTCCACTTTGTAACTTGTCCTATTGAGTTGGTTTTTGAGGCCTCCACTCTCGTAATGAAGTGATTACTGAAAATGTCAACTTTAAGATGAAAAAGATCTTTAGTTTAAGACATGTAGTGCTAGAAAATCCATCACAGCTACTAATAAGTTTGTCAAACTTTAAAAAATATTTGTCTTCTTTGTTAGGCATCATTTAATAGTATGTCTCATATTGTTTAATATAGAAGAGACAGGCAGACAGAATAAAGGAACAGAGCTGATTTTTAGATTCATCTACTGCCAAGTGCATTACTTCTGGATAAGCAGGCAATAGCTCTTCAGTGAGATTGTCTTTGAAAATGCATGTGTTTTTTACATCTGGTTGTCAGCTGGGATTCAAAGTACTTCTCTTTTTTTTGTGTGTAGCTGTTAAAAAAAATACAATACAAATTTGTTGCCTTTTTCACTCATATTTTTATTTTTTCAAGATTGGTTGTTTGCTATAAACAGTACAAGTTCAGGTGGAAAGCCCAGAGAGTGACATAACTGAAATGAATGCATTGTATGCATTTATTACATGATGAATAGTTGTCTGTCATGGGAGAAAGAAGAGACATACAAGTAAAATTGACACTAATTGCTGCATTTTTTTACATTCTCTGTAAAAATACTAGAGATTTGTATGAACTACAACTTTCCTCACCAAAGTCCTGCTTCTAGCAAGTATATGGCAATAGAAAACACCAAAAAGCCATTTTTTTCCAAATCACAGCTTAATCAACTGTACCTTTTGAGTCACAGATACCTAATTTTAGAAGAGACTGAGCAATTTTGGTGGGCTTAGCTTTAAGAAGTGATTCCAAAATAGAAAAAGGAAAATTCCTTAATTTTGTTCTGGCAGAATTTTTCTGAGAAACATCTAACAACTAGAATTTGTTGTTCACATTTCTTCCTCTTGCTCAGTATTATTTTCTTTCCCATAGGGCCATTTTGCAGAAGGTCAATAGCAAATCCTGCAGTCAAACACCAGTTTGAGAGATCCTATTCTGAAGAAATGAGATAAAAAAGCCTAGCCCCTGCAGGCTCTGTTAGAATAATATTCAGTCCACTTCCAAAATATGCAGATACTTTCAATTCAAAGTCAGGTTTTGTGTAGAGGTTTTTTCTTTTTTTACAGGAAACAGATTATAAGGCACAAACCAGAGTGTCGCCCCGTGTCATCTTCTGTACAACAATTATTGTAACACTTGTCCCCCATCCTGATTATCAGACAGCACCAGCGGAAGGAGCAGACACGATTCCTACTGTTCCCATCTGGCTTTTGAAGTGCGATAACTAAGAAAATTATTTTCCTTTAACAGAGGAAAAATAGTAAAAGAAGAGGAGATACTAGATATATTTGTACTGTTAATATGAAGCCAATAAAACTCCTAGTCTGTGAATAATCCTGTAACTCTCATTCACATTCAGGCCAAGTATTCAGGGACTGTACTTTCATGAAAATACGGGAGGACTGGACACACTTCACAATTATTTAACACACTGTTTAGACACAGGCAGTAATTCCTTGTGCTTAAAGACATTTCAGGTCTATGACTTAGACAGGCAGCAGCAGGTTCTTTTGCATTTGCAGAGAATACCCTCTAAAACAACCAACTCTGTAGTTATGTGTGAGGTTTGGCCTAGAGGTCAGAAGCGGGAGTCAGGGAACTGCAGGGGCTCTGTGCATGGTGAGGCTTCCAGGGTGGTCCCTAGAGTGATTTGGGGGGCACATCGGAAAGCTAGGAATCTTCATGTGGAAGATGCTGAGAATCTATACAGTTTATTTTCAAGCGGTATTACTGATACACTTCTCTTCCAAGAATTTACCAAAACCCACAAGGACTCTTTTCTGTAACTGCCTGCTTTCCATTATTACAAGACTTTGAAACAGTGGATGAACATCGTTTTATAAATTTATAAAAAGTTGTTTTGCTTGACAATATCTCTAAAGAAGAGATTACAAAGCCGCAGTAATATTAATGTTGGTCCAGTGCTGTTACTGCATTTGTCAGTATTTTTGTGTCATTACTTGGTGTTTAAAGATGCCAGAGTATGCATTTTTCTACATCTCTGCAATTTAAATAATTATTTTATGTCTCCTCTATTTTCCTGAACTTTTTCATTCTACACCACTTCCACTTTCACTCTCACAGAAAAATATATATTGCATAGAAAACAGACTAATACATTTGGCCAAAGAAGAAAAGTATTTTCCTAATTCTGTTAACTTTTATTAGCAACAAACTCAACAAATGTGCACCTTATTAAAATTCTGTTTCCCCTCCCTGACCTTAATAACATCAGTAACAATGTACTTTGTAATTGAGAAAGGCAACAGAGCATGAGATCACTTTTTTCTCTGCTGGTTATTCTATTTGCCTTTCTCTTTTATTTACTCCCTGTTATTTCTGTCATCCAAGACTACCCTTTCATTAGTAATTCTAGGAAAACAATACATATGCAAGTCATTTATGTTCTGGATTAATGATGAACAATTCCTCAACTGAACAACTACTGAACATCTGTAGTCTCACCTATGTATGAGAAAGGATGTTCTCTAGAGTAGGGTAAATGATGTGCAAGAGAATGTTTCTGAAGGGAAGTCAGGAAGTTGAAACATTCTAGAAGGTAGAACAATGAAAGGAAATAAACAGGGATGCAGGAACATAAGAATAGAAAGGAAAGTCCAGGTTAAAGGACTACACAAAGAAGTGAAAAAGTGATATTTTCTTACAATGGAAGATGGAGGGAGGAAGGAAAGGGTGTGTAAACTTGCTGTGGAACAACTCTATTAACTTTAAACTTTTGAGTTGGCTTGCCAACCCAAGAAGCAGGACTATGTTGAGGGTGTTTAGTGTCATATTTGGTAGTCTCTGTTTGGCCCAAATTGATGTTGATTTCAAGAAGGAAGCTCTTGATTTTGGCCATTTGGGGGCTTTTGTTTTGTTTAAGTTGGTTTGTTTTGTTCTGTTTTTCCTTAGTTCTAATTATGAACTGCAGTTCAAAAGCAATCTGCAGTTATCCATTGAGTTTGGGGATTTTTTTCATCTCACGCTCCCATGGGGGTGTACGCACAGGTGTAGCAGGTTGTAACAATTTTGCTGATGATGTACACAAAAATAAATGGGAATTAAGTCATATTCTGTCTTGCCAATAGTATGGCAAGGGTTTTATTTCTAACACTTAATTGCTGTGTTTCAATTACTTTTATTTGTAAAGTCTTCAGCATTGGTTCTGAATTAATGTAAGGATCAATTTTGTTCAATAAAAATAATTCCTTCACAACCACATATTAGCATAGAATTAAAAGCTGGAGGATGTGCCTTAAAAGTGAAGTAGAAATATCAGAGTCGATCTGTCATGCATGACCAGCAACAGACAGTTTATATTACTATGGTAGTGACTTTGTAGCTAATGGTAAAACATTTGTTTAACTTTAAAAATGTAAACAAATTTCCAGCAAATGTAGAGTTAATGATTTATTCTTGTTGTTGTTGCCTCTAATGTATTATAAATCTTTCTGAACTCTCACACTTGGGTCTTGTGCCCTTACTCTCAGGGTTAAGGGTGGGAAGCTGAATCAGCTATCATCCTGTAGCTAGCTACTTTTGTCAAACATTTTCATAACCACCCAAATAGCCATCAGAAAGCATTTGTAAGTCCAAGCAAATTAGGAATTTTATCAGAAGCAATTATTTAAAGAAAAGTACCTACTAAGCATGGCCTTGTTTATTCTCTTGCCATCTAAATCAAAGGACCGCAGCTACAGGTGGGTTTCCAGTCACATTATGAACAACAAATAGTCAAAATGAAAAATTACCAGCTTTCAGACTTCATTTTTCCTATGAACTATTTGTTGGCTACCTGAAAATAGTGAACACCACAGAAATTAGGATCAATACAAAAAGGAGTAAAACTAAAGCATTTCTCAAGTAATATAATTCATCCTGCAGATCTATCCTTTTCTGGTGTACAAGAGGATATGTGATGGAGGTAGAAGCTGCATATTCTGAGACAGTGAAGTTAGTGAAGCGAAACTGGAGGTCATTAGCGTGTATAGCAGTATTATGCCAAAGTGTTCACATTTGTCTAGTAGAGATGGAGGAACATGAGAGGTATTGAATAAGGCTTGGTTTCCTTCCAAAAGAATATTTTTATTCACATACACACACAGGGATATTAGTCATGATTGCACTTTAAATCTGGAATGAAATACAATTTGGTTTCAAGCAGACCTTGTCTAGGTGTCAGCAGTTAGGTGTATTTCATGTTCTGGCTGATACTCTATAGGCTATAAAACTGTCTTGCTGTGTAGAGCATTCACAGAAAAATAACATTCCACTCATGTAAGTCATATAAGGGTGAGTAGTGGTAATGTGGTTTTGCTGCAAGAAGGCAAAAAATTGCATGAGGGGAGTTCAGCAAGAAGGTAACAGAGGGGGAAGGAGAAAAGAGAGAGAGAGCTTAACAGTTTTAATTCCTTCACAGAGTTTTGTGGTTTGGGAATTGATGCTGGAGGCAATTCTCAGCACAAAATTTTTATGGTAGATTAATTCAATAGACTATATAAAACCAAATTTAGTCTTAGATGTGTCTGTATTGTTAACTTTTAATGTGCATTTCCCACAGTGATAAAAAACACTTGAAACAAAACTTTCTATAAATGTTTACTAGCCTTGATGCATACCAGTGCAAGTGAAGTCCTAATCTGACAGGGACTATGACAAGATAGATGATCTAGGGACACGTTATAGAAAATGGCAATAATAAAAGCATAAAGCTCCCCAAGCCCTCTTTTGTGCAGTCATTTTCTTAGTATCTAAAATGAAATTAATTTGTAAGAAATAGAAAAGATGGATATACATATCATTATCTAAGAATCATGATGGTTACTCTATCTTAGTTACGAGTGATGAATGTCTTTCTAAATCAGAGAGTCCGAATGCATTAAGATTTTATTTTTATATATGTAGAGTCATTTTTGCCAGGGTTGATAAGACTAAATAAACATTTATAAATGTTCTCCCCAAGCAGGACAGAAAGTATTCTCAATTCTAGTGTTACAGCCATTGAACGTGGTATCTTCTGGACAAATATTACTATTATATTCTTAACAGACAATAGCAATAAGCTAATTAAACTTGCCCACCTGCTGCAAGCAAGTTGTTAAAATGTGAATCTGTGGAATTGTGTCTTTAGAGCTTAATACAGTAATATCATGAAGGAGTCTCCAGAAGGGGTCTTGTAACATCCAGAGAGTGCAAGGGAGAAGATGAAGAGGAGGTAGCATAAAATACATACTGCACTCTCCAAATGAATTGTGTTGGGTTTGGGTTTTCTTTAATGTAACAGTGAAATTGTGGGCCATTAAGTTAAAATCAACTATGTTAAGCCACTTACCACTATATTTGAAAAGTCATGGAAGTCTGGTAAAGTTCTCACTGACTGGAAAAAGGGAAACATTAACCCCCATTTTCAAAAAGGGAAAAAAGAAAGACCAGGCAATTACAGGCCAGTCAATCTCCCCTCTGTGACCAGCAAGATCATGGAGCAGATCCTCCTGAAGGCCCTGTAAGGCACATCAAAAATGAGGAGGTGATTGGTCACAATAAATATGGCTTCACCAAGGGCAAATTGTGCCTGATATTTGGTGGCCATTTACAATGGACTTACAGTGTTGGTGGATGAGAGAAGAGCAACCGACATCCACCTGGACTTGTGCAAAGTGTTCGACACTATCCTGCATGACTTCCTGGTCTCTAAGTTGGAGAGACATGGATTTGATGGATGGACCACTCAGTGTATAAGGAATTGGCTGGATGCTTGCACTCAAAGAGTTGAGATCAATGGCTCGATGTCCACGTGGAGACCAGTGACGAGATGTGTTCCTCAGAGATCAGTACTGGGACCAGTGCTGTTTAATATCTTTGTCAGTGACAGGGACAGTGGGATTGAGTGCACCCTCAGCAAGTTTGTGGATGACACCACACTGTGTGGTGCAGTCAACACACTGGAGGGAATGTAGACTGTCCAGAGGAACCTTGACAGAATTGAGAGGTGGGCCCATGCCAGCCTCATAAAGTTCAACAAGGCCAAGTGCAAGGCCCTGCATCTAGATCAGGGCAATCCCAAGCACAAATACAGGCTGGGCAGAGTATGGATCGAGAGCAGCTGAGGAAAAAAACTTGGGGGTGCTGGTCGATGAAAAGTTCGACATGAGCCAACAATGTGCACTCACAGCCCAGAAGGCCAACCCTATCCTGGGCTGCATCAAAAGAAGCGTGGCCAGCAGATCAAGGGAGGTGATTCTCGCCCTGTACTCCATTCTCATGTGACCCCACCTGGAGTACTGTGTCCAGCTCTGGAGCTCCCAACACAAGAAGGAGATGGACCTGTTGGAACAGGTCCAGATGAGGGTCACAAAAATGATCAGACGTCTGGAACACCTCTACTATGAAAAGATGCTGAGAGAATTGGGCTTGTTCAGCCTGCAGAAGAGAAGGCTCTGGGGATACCTAATTGTGACCTTCCAGTATCTGAAGTGGGCCTACAAGAAGCTGGGGAGGGACTTTTTACAAGGGCTTATAGTGATAGGATGAGGAGTAAGGGGTTCAAACTGGAAGAGCGTAGATTTAGATTAGAAATTAGGAAGAAGTTCTTCACTGTGAGGGTGGTGAGACACTGGAATATGTTGCTCAGAGATGTTGTGGATACTCCATCACTAGATGTGTTCAAGACCAGGTTGGATGGGGCCTTGTGCAACCTAATCTAATGGGAGATGTCCCTGCCTGTGGCAGGGGATTTGAAACCAGATTATCTTTAAAGTCCCTTCCAACCCAAACCATTCTGTGATTCTATGATTCTATCTGATCCTTTGATTTTAACAGCTTTATTCTGGATTTACAGTGAGGTAGCTCAGTGTGGTGACAGTTGAGTATCCTTCTGCAAATAAAAAGGTCTTTCCAATGATATTTTAGGAATTCCTTTGTTTTGTAACTTTTTACTCTTACAGAAAAGAAATCTTGTTTTCTTCACAGGGTGTACAGGAAGTGAATGAACACAGGCCCTCCCAGAGTACTGAAGCAGCAGGAGGCACAGATTCGTCAAAGACCAAGGAAAGTGTAGTCATAGTTAGCATAAGTGTAGGCATAGTTAGCACTGGTCTCAAGGATGCTGTGCTCATTTATAGAAGAATCTCCTTTGTATCAGATGCACTTCCTATATCCACTTACCACAGAAATTATTGCACAATGGGTCAGGAGTAAAAGAATGCTTTCATAGATTCAAAGATTTTGGTATTTCCCTTTATATTGTAGCTTCACTTGCAAAGCACACTCTTGGAAAAACAAACAGTACATCTTGTCTTCAAAAGCTATACTCAGGACACTGACAATTATGGTTTCTTTCATGTTTCCATTTTGCTGATTTAAATCTCAAGTTCCTCAATTCAAAATAATTCAATTACATCAGTAAACTTAGTGTAAATGAGAACAGAATTAAATTTAATTTCAGGCTTCTGACAGTTTGAAAAGGGAAGAGGAAAGCATGTGTTGCAATTTTCTATAAATATATTTTTTCTTTATAGAAACTCTGACATTGTCACATTGTAATTGAATCTTTCATGAACCGCACTTTTCTGTTTCATTCAGTGCTTCTAAGACTACTTCTCTGAATAGCACATAAAGTTTTCAGAGATCTGTTGTGGTAATCTTAAGCGGTTAGTCTTTCAGCTCCAGTGCTACCACTGCAATTTTAATTTGTCAATCTGCTCTTCAGTGAAATGCTGTAGAAACACTAAAGCCTAAAGCCTAAACCTGTCACTTATGCCTTCACCTGTCAATGACAGTCTTCTGTACTTGTCAAACCAAGTTAAATGACACTCCTGCAATGTATACAATATTACGAATAAATTGGATAATCAATCACATGTGTATGGTTTGACAGTAGTACCTTGAATACACTGAATTTAAAACACATTTTTAAAAGGCAGGACTCGTTACTCTTATACTAAGGAAAAAGTAGTGTGTGGACATCAAGAATCTCCCAGCCACTCCACACAATTAAGGGACACCTTGGGAAATAGTTAGGCCACTGGTTAGGCCACTGGAAAGCTTTTTCATTACTTTACGTTACAATGTTCTCATGGGAAACATAAGGAACTGGAAATTACTTTTGATGACGGAAAAATAGTTTAACAGGAGGAGGAGGAAGGCCAGGGAGCCCTTAAGTAGATTTACCCATATTTCTTTAGAACCATAGAATTATTTTAGGTTGGAAGAGTCCTTCAAGATCATCAAGCCCAACCATTGACCCAGCACTGCCAGGTGACCACTAAACCACATCCCTAAGCATCACATCTACATGTCTTTTAAATATTTCTAGGTATGGTGACTCCATCACTTCACTGGACAGCCTGTTTTAGTGCTTTACAAACCTTTCTGTGAAGAAATTTTTCCTAATATCCAATCTAAGCCTTCCTTGGTGCAACTTGAGGCCACTTCCTCTTGCCTCATTGCTTGTTACTTGGGAGAACATATTGACCCCCACCTGACTACAACCTCCTTTCAGGGAGTTATAGAGAGCAATTAGGTCTCCCTTGAACCTCCTTTTCTCCAGGCTAAACAACCCCGGTTCCCTCAGCTACTATTCATAAGACTTGTGCTCCAGACCCCTCACCAGCTTCACTGCCCTTCTTTGGAGACACTCCAGCACCTCAGTGTCCTTCTTATAGTGAAGGGCCCAAAACTGAACACAGTGTTCGAGATGCAGCCTCACCAGGGCTAAGTACAGGGGGATAATCACTTCCCTAGTCCTGCTGGCCACACTGTTCCTGATACAAGCCAGGATGCTGTTGGCCTTCTTGGTCACCTGGGCACACTGCTGACTCAATTCAGCTGGCTGTTGACTAGAACTCCCAGTTTCTTTTCTGCCAGGCAGCTTTCCAGACACTCTTCCCCAAGCCTGTTGCATTGGATGGGGTTGTTGTGACCCAAGTGCAGGACCTGGCACTTGGCCTTGTTGAACCTCATCCTATTGGCCTCAGCCCATCGATCCAGCCTGTCCAGATCCTTCTGTAGAGCCCCCTTACCTTCAAGCAGATCGACTCTTTTAATATAAAAGCTACTATTTTGTTTCTAAAAAGCATTAGGCTAACTGTGTTAAGTATATACTGTCCCTGCATCCACAGTAAGCAGTATTTGTTAGGAGTAATTCTAATACTTAGCACTTACCTGTACCACAAATTGTTGGGGCTAAATTTTGCCTTGAAATTCCTGCACCACTGGTGCCCATCTGCCTGTCATAAACAGTTCTCAGACCAGCTGATCTTCAGAGTCTGAGTATTGATCTTGATGTTTTTGCTATCCTCTACTTCACATGTTTTGCCTAATCCTCTACAGGAAAGTGTCTAAGTGACTTATTTTCCTGGTTATGTATATTTGCCCAAGCTTTGCCTAAGATGCAGGTTGGAGAGTAAGTTCAGCAGTTTTCCCAAGATACATTTCATTGGGAAAACAGTTCTCAGGAGAGAGGATGAAGGTAAAGAAGGGATGAATCTGAAGACAGAAAAAAATACAGACTAATCATATTGCAAATATATTCTGTCTAGTGCCTGCAAAAAGATACTTTAATGGAAAACAAAGTACTGTATGTCAGCTATTTTACGTATACACATCTCGTTTGGACAGAACATACCTCTTCAGATTAGATTTGCCAAAAACTTTTCAGTTTTGCGGAAAAATAATTCTCCATTTACAGTGCTACATACTTGTCTGTACTTTGAAAAACTTTATTTCATACTTCTCCCCCACCTCATTAAAAAAAACCTATCTTGCAACATATTAACTGAATAAAGATGTAGAATTAGAATAAAACTTTTATTAGCTTAAGGTTAAAAAATTACCATGAAAATTCATCTGTAATTGAAATATACAAATAGTAGCTTAACCATGTGGTATTTTGGGACAAGTAGTTGGGGATTTTGGTGATTGTTTTTTAATTATACCTATTTGCCCTCATAAATGAATTATGGAAATAAATGTAAAATACTTTTCTGCAATTACTTTTCCTTTTCTAGCTTCCTTTTTTTTTCTGTAAACCTCCAAGAAATATCCATTGAAGGAATCACTGACAAAATTTCTCTTTTGACAGTAGGTATGTCAGCAAAAAGGAGGATCTGGAGAATATTCTTTTTCTTTGCAGAATATACATCCTGAATCACAAAACAGAAGTGTCCTTCAACTTCTATCAGCATTCTCAGCATTAACTAAAATTCAGTCATCTCTAAAGTAAAGATGGGATTTAGCCCACTAATTTAATTCATGTATTTGGGGAATGTAGGTAACTAACTATCCACTGAAAAGTGGCCTGAAATCTCTACTTTTTTTTTTAATAGCTCATGAAAGTCATTGCAATTATGATTGATTTTCTAACAGGGAATGTTTCCACCTCCCAATGCTTGTTCTTTAAATCATTTAGTTACCCTCACCCACACACTTTTTTTAACATCACATCAGTTTAGACTAATTGTCTTTTGCACTCAACAGGATTAATTTCTAGCACTTTTTTCTCATGCCAAGAGGAATGATTTTACAAGTCACCGGAATACTAGTTTCAACCGTTAGGTTGATATGTGCCTCCTAAAATGAGTTTGATTGAAAGAATATTACTTTTGTATTTAATATTTCTATCCAACCCTGACAACAGAGAAGAAATTGACAGTAAAAATGGTGATAGCACTGTCAACTGAATTAAGATACATTATGCCTGGTCTGTCAACATTTCTGCTTTGTAAAGCAGAAAGAAAAAGCATTATTAGCTAAGGGTGACTTACATGCAAGACAGAAATTCTTGTTGCCATGAAAATAACAAAAGCTATTTCTGCACAGTTCTGCGTTAACTATTCTAAAGTCAGAATAACTCCACTGAAGTGAGTTACACTCACTAGCATTTGGAGCTAAGTAAATTAAAACAGGATGTGATTATAAAAATATTTTGTGGGCGTAGTACACAGAACACAAAAAGATTACATTGTAATAATACATTTTCAATATACAATATCAACAGATAAATAAAGACATAATTACAACCGTGAGTTTATTTCAAAGGTGCAGAAGCATAATTTTGCAATTTCCTGATTCACAACTGCTGATGTGTGTAGGAAATTTGCATATGTACAGCATTGTAACTCTGAAAATATGGTCTTCAGGGAATTCCTTACTCTTCAGCCATATACAATTTAAAGCAGGTGTAGCGTTAAATGAAATGAAGCTAAAAGAGACAGCTCATACAACATTGTCTTGGTGATACCGGATTGGAAAAAGGAACCATGACTTTTGCTTAACAGAAACATACTATATTGATGCATTTTCTTTGCCTCAGTGTGAGCATTAGAGTGTCTTTTACTGTCTTCTGTTTTAATAGCAGCATCATGCATGCAATTCTGTTGCTAATATTGCAGAGGTAACATGTTTGTGGGTAAGTAATCTGCCTGTTTACAGTGTCATTAGGAAACCACTGACTCTGCTAGTTCACAGTCTTGTTAAAACCTTTCTCTGCTTCCAACTTGCTGCGTATTTGGTATTCAACACCTTGCAAGTCATTTCCTGCAGTTTCTGTAACACAGGTTGTGGATTGCTAAGGAATAACTCTCAAGAGGTTGAGAGCCCTGTAGTCACCTTGATCTCAGTGCCAGTGATTATCTGTGCTAATTTTCTGCTCTGTTTTTTATAACGCAGCGCTGACCAAAGATTATGTTTGTCCCTTGGCATGTGTAAATGTGAACAGTTATTGCTGTAGATGGAGAGATGTACTGGCCACTTTCACAGTATAATCTCTTCAACACATTATTATAAATGAAACATCATCAATCAACTCAAAAAAAAAAAAAAGAAAAAGAAAAAAAAATGAATGAAAAATTTAAAAGCCAAATGAAATCAGTTGGAAAAAGAGAATGTATGTTTTTTTTTCTCCTATGTCATCTATTTTGGGTTATTCTCATTGTTATTGGGTCATAGCCTTTTTGGTACACATGCTGGACAACTGCTTCGCAGCCAAAAGGACTAGTAACTGCATTTATAAAACCCCAGACCTCTAAGGCTCTCACTTGATGTCTTGTGTCTGTGGACTGTTAACTCAGCAGTCACTTAATTCCAGGAGCTACAGCAGGTTGCCTCTGTGTTGCCTGTGCTGCCACAGCTTCAGGTAGAATTTCAGAGAGGGAAAAAGAGACTCAGGTCATGGATATAAAGAAGGACCCATATAAAGATTTCCCAAAGCTTTACACTCACCCTTTACCTGTCCATAATGGTCAGCATTTACAGATAAGGTCTTACAGTACCTTCTGTTATGCTTGTTAGCATGGAAGGATAGATGGCATAGTCTTACCTTCATGACCAACACTTGAATTCCACCAGCTGTCTTCAAGGAGACTAAGTAATGGGAAAGGGAAAATGGAACTGAGCCCCTTGTTCTGTTGAAAACTCACAGCAGCCCATCCACCTCTAGTACCTCTGTGTGTTATTCCAGCCTTGAGGGTCAAGAAGCTGTTGCTACATCCTTGCCCATGTTCCTAGGTAAAGAGTCCCTGTATGTGCAGAACTGGCTCTTTCCCACTCCATATGAATGGCACTTCCATACAGAAATGCCTTTTGTCAGTGCAGAGGCATCTCAAATGGTCTCTAAGGAAATGATAGATTCTCCCCAACTTCTGGTGAAGTCCCCAGCACCCATATTGTGGGACATGGAACTGAACTAACACGGATGTTCTTGAATTATAACAATTTAATTTACAATAAACTTAGAGAAGAAATGTGAGAAAATCAACTCCCACTAGCTTGTCAGTTGTGCTAGCAGGTTGCACTGTTAGAAGCCACAATATGTTTGCATCTTATATTTCAGCCACGGGATCAGTTACAATTTGGCTGAGAAATAGATAGGAAAGACAAATTGGATAATATTTGCTGTAGCTAAAGCCATGTGTATGTCCATTTCAGAGACTATCATGCAACATACAGAAAACCTACTCTTATCTCAGTAGCAATGCATGCTACTGAACTAAACCACGCAAAAATGCAAAGCACCTAACTTAAAGGTAGCAGAGCTGTTTAGATAGCTTCAGCTATAACACACTGTGAGAAAACCACTGGGATTTCTCTGGGTGAAAATCAAAGATAACATCACAGCATCAGATGCTTCTGAAGCAATGAAATATTTTAGAAAGATAATATAAGCAATCCATGAAAATTTACAAGAATTCATAGATTACACTGCTATGTGATAACCAGACTCTAAAATGTGCTTCTACTTTTTCCTGCTCTGATCCCACAGATAAACACTAGACCATGTGGGTTGAAACTGTCAGTTGCAAAGCTGAAGGAACATAAAGAACTGAGTTCACTTTCAAGACAGAAGTTACATGAACAGGGAACAATGAAAAAAAAACGAAATTCTTAGGGACTGACTGATGTGCAAAACTGCTTCTCTCGAAAGAGAAGTATTATCCAAGACACTGCAGCAAATTAGATTTTTTTTAAAAAGCCATATTTTTCAACAATATAAACATACTTTGAATGAAGAATGCTGTATCATAGGATCTCCTCAGAGGTGCAGTGACAGAGTGACCCCAGAAGGTAGGGAAAGAGAGAAACAATTGGTTGCCACACCAGAAACCCTTTCCTGCATTTTCCCTAGCCAAAACCTCCACTGCCTGTGACTACCTTTATTTGAGGAACCTCTGAGCCTTTCCCAACCACTTGACCCTCTCTCAAGCCTACTGACTTTTTTCACTAGCACACTCAGATCTCTGCCTGAGCCTCTCTCTCTCCTGTGTCCCATTGGTGCCACTGTTCTCAGGGATGGCTTTGAGCCAACTCTGTCATGGCATCTGTACATGCAAAGTTCCATACTCTGAAAGCCCAGTGAAGGGGCAGGAGTCCTTATTGTGTCCCATGGGCCAGAGCTGAGTTGCCACATCAAAATAAAGCTGCCCTTCAGCCTTACTCTAACTGGTACAAAGTGAATTATTCTTCATCAGCTTCATGGTCTTCAACCTTGAAAAACTGAATTTATCTGGTCTTTATGCAAATTAAATTAATGTCACTCCAGGTGAAAGGCTTCATGTGACAGGTCTTTTAAATGTAATCTTTGCTCTTCAAATTGTCTGTTATCTTCTACTTAAAAACACAAATTGAATATTAAGTATGGGCTTACTGCAGCTATTAATCATTCAGCTAAATAAAACCAATACCAAACTGTGATTTAATAAAATAATAGCTTTTCTACCTGCTACCTCTTAGTTCCATGTAAAATTGCTATAGAGTGAAAGACTAAGAGCTGTTGCACAGTTTAGGGAAAATTTTGCTAGTATTGCATTAATGTAAGATACAGAAAAATGATCACAATACAAGGTATAGCTACTTAATGTTGTTTGGCTTCCTCTGACACACGCAGCTTACCTGCTGCTGAGTTCTAGTCTCTCAGGGCTGTTTCATTTAATGTTCTGCCTAAAAGGCACATAGGGCTTTTTTTTCTCAAATAAATTACCAACTGGGCTACAGTCAGCTTTCTCAACTCATGAGTATCATGGTCTCCACAGATGGTCCAGTATTATCTGGGTAGCCAGTACAACTTATTCTATAACTTGCACTTGAGCACTTGCATCTGAGGCACGTGGCAAAGGTGGAAATTGTCGCATGACCTCCTGCTCCTTTTAAAGATGTTTTTACCAGTTGCAGATAGGGGAAATTACAAGCCTTCAAAATCAAAACACTGGAATGAAATGATTACTGAGGTAATTTAAGCCTGCCAACTCTATTTTTTCCCCTTTTTAAGTGATCAACCTCTGAAACATAGCAAAAGTAAGAAAAAGGAAAAGAGGCATTATGTGATGAGGAAAAACAAACTCAAAGAACTCCAGAATTCTTGACCCATTCTTCAAGTTACACACTGAAAAAATTGAAGACATTTTGCTCAATGTTCAAGAGCAGAAATTATCCACAAGTCCATTCCTTCTGAAGAGAAACTTCATTAGTATGTAGCTACCATAATTTGTCCTTTCTACCTTTCTGCTTAATTTCTTAAAGCTTCTCCTTTTCTGTGATACTTTCTTCATGTCTTTCATACTTTACTATTCATAACTGTCCTTCTCAGGCAAATGAAAAACTAAGGGTTTGTGTTACTAGTTCTTCATCAGGCAGAGTACAAACTCCTTGTGACTCTTGCATGCAGACCATTTATTGGCTCTTTGGTTCTATTTTTTCAGATGTGTGAGACAGATCAACCTCATTGCTATTTCTTCACTATATAGAAAGTTGCTAATGGAATGCAAAACTAGGAAGATCAATCCTAGATTGGCTTTGCAATTGACAGCTCAAAAATTATTTTCCCCTGGACCTTTGCAATTTCCTACCTATATTTGTTTCCCTTGACGGTGCCTGTCTTTTCCCATATTCCTTCTGAACCTAAGAGAAAGGCATCTTCTGCATTGCTATTCCTTGCATCATTCATTTTCGTAATTTTTTTCCTTTTCTCTTTATGATGAAAGATTTGGCAGACTTAAGGACCAACAGTCCAACCCATTTCATGCTTTTCATAAATCAAATTCCTTGTTTTATCTCTGCTCACCTACTCACTCATTTAGCAGTCTTTCATGTATTTAACAGTCTTCCTAGTCCACTGACTACGCTATGTTAGCCTGGTAAAGAAGAGGGCTTCAGTATTAGAGTGGTTACTTCATTTGACCACTCTAATTACAGAGCTGTAGTTAAATCCCTTCCATATGTTCCATCAACTGTTTACACTGGTCTGCGTGCCCTAGACTTCACATTTCCAAATACTGCACTGATAGTTGACAACAACATTGACAGACAATGTACAATGTATGGTTGTGGAAAAGAAGTGGAAGGACTTTGAAGAAGGGCTTGGAATGTGAGAGTAAGCCAATATTACCACAGAATTTTTAATCAATGTGTAATTTTCTATACTATAACCAGTTCATTCTTGTTTTTCTGTGTTTTTCCACAGAGGTTATGTCTTTGATTATGATTACTACAGAGATGATTTCTACAATCGGTATGTGTGGTTATATTTTTCTACATCCAACAACATTTCTACTGTCTGTTTATAATGTAATCATATCATTTGGTTAGGCAGGTCTGCTCTGATTTTAACTACTATTCATTCTATTATTTCTATTGTGCATCAGAAGAAGACTACTTGAATACATCACAAACAGAGAAGATTATCACCACCAAATGCATGCTCATTAAACAGCTCTAAGACCTGAATCCTTCTCTAAGAGCTTTTGGGGCATTTTCTGTGCTGAACAGTTCAATGGCAGTTTATTTCCTCAGTGTTTCTTCCTACAGAGTTCTTGCAGGCTTACCTTCACTGGAACATAGAGAAGTTGTAAAAGTCTTCTGTATGACACTTAACGTCTTTGTCTTTTCCTCCATGTGTATAAAAAGATATAGAATGTCTCCTGAAAAATGTGTCTTCCAAGAACATTTAGAAGTCTAGAAGAACCTTGAGGAAAGCGAAACCACAAGTTGAACAGCATGTGTGTTTCCGTAGGAGGAAAAGAAGTGTGGGACCTGAGCAATTGGAGATTTGTGCCTTGAGTATGTATGCACAGCCTAGCTCAGCACTGAGGAAATTTATTCATTCAGATGTAGCAGGATCACCCCAACACATGGTGATGTGGGTTAATGTGCATGACCACAGATAACCAACTGTGATCCAGCAGTGTTGTGTCTCTGCATTACAGTAGCCTGGTTTAGCATAGGCCACGTGAGTCAGAGGGGAACAAAGCATTGTTCCACCAACCTCTTCTAGTCTGAGATTTCTTTTATGTAAAGCAATGGACAATAGCAGGAGGGCAGTTTACTCCCTGAAGTTAAGTTACCGTGTGCTATATGCTTTTCATCTTAGGAAATTCACTGTAGAAAAATGTAGAAACAATGGTTTTTTGTTTTATTTTTTCCTGGGGTTGATTCTATTCACAGAATCACAGAATCACAGAATTGCTATGGTTGGAAAGTATCTTTAAGATCATCGAGTCCAACCATTATCTATCTCTGCCAGGCCACTTCTACATCATATCCTTGAGCACCCTATCTAGATGGCTTTTAAATACACCCAGGAATGGCAATTCAACCACTTCCCTGGGCAGCCTGTTCTAGTCCTTGATAACCCTTTCAGTGTAGAAGTTTTTCCTAATGTCTAACCTGAACCTCCCCACTAGTTTTGTTTTTGCATGTAATTGACCATACTCACTTTGGACAGAGATAAAAATAGTGAGCTATAAACTTATGGAGTAAAACCCATCAATGCAGTTTAATCACGCTCAGTCCAGTCCTGACAGTTGGAGTGGGTCAGTTTTGCAACGAGTCTTGTTTAATATCTTTATCAATGATCAACATACCCTCAGTAAGTTTGCAGATGACATCAAATTAAGTGGCAGTGTTGATCTGCTCAGGGGTAGGAAGGTTCTGCAGAGGGATCTGGAAAGGTTGGATGGGCCCCAATGGGCTGAGGATAATTGTATGAGGATTAACAAAGTCAAGTGTCGGGTCTTGAACTTCAATGACAACAACTCAATGCAACGATACAGGCCTGAGGAAGAGCGGCTGGAAAGCTGCCTGGAAGAAAAAAGATCTGGGGATGCTGGTGGACAGTCGGCTGAACATGAGCCAGCAGTGTGCCCAGGTGGCCAAGAAGGCCAACAGCATCCTGGCTGTATCAGAAACAGCGTGTCCAGCAGGAGTAAGGAAGTGATTGTCCCCCTGTAGTCAGCACTAGTGAGGCCGCAGCTTGCGTGTTGTTTTCAGTTTTGGTAGCCTCAGCATAGGAGAGACATTGAGGTGCTGGATTGAGTCCAGAGAAGGGCAATGAAGCTGGTGAAGCGTCTGGAGAGTGTGTATTATAACGAGTGGCTGAGGGAATTGGGACTGTTTAGTCTACAGAGGAGAAGGCTGACCTTATTGCTCTCAACTATGTGAAAGAAGGTTGTAGAGAGGTGGGTGTTGGTCTCTTCTCCCAGGTAACTAGTGACAGAACAAAAGGAAATGGCTTCAGGTTGCACCAGGGGAGGTTTATATTGGGTATTGTGAAAAATTTCTTCACTGAAAGAGTAATTAAGCTTTGGAACAGACTGCCCACGGAAGTGGTGGAGTCCCCATCCCTGGAGGTGTTAAAAAAATGTGTAGACGTGGCATTTCAGGACATGGTTTAATGGTCAGGGTAGTGTTGAGTTGATAGTTGGACTTGTTGATCTTGGAGGTCTTTTCCAATCTTAATGATTCCATGATTCTATGTTTCATAAAAAGTTGACTCCCACAGGCTTGTGTTTACTTTCCCCAAGTTTACTGCTCTGAATTTCTTTGGGGGATTTCCATGTTTTTAAATAGAGTACTGTTTCTGATCTATGCCACTTGTATATTCAAATTAGGTGTCTTTAGTTTTTTCCCTGAGTTCGCATATTATGGGTAGCACAAATTGAGAACTATAATGGTACATCTCCGCAACAGCAGAGATGCTTATGGGACATTAAAGGCTGTTTCTGTGGAATTTGGTGTCTATCCTGATGATTGTCTTATCTTGGAAGACTGCTGACAGTAAAATATGTCCATATATCTATTCAATAGTATAGTATTCTGATTTAGAACTTTTATGGTAGAAAGCCCAAATATGAGGTTGGCCTCACAAGGCTGGACATGCTGACCTGTTGGCAATAAAGTCCTTAGGAGGTCAAGGTTCTCTGTTAGATCTAAGTTAACCAAAGTGGAATATTAGAAGCTCTATATGGTAGAAATGGAAAAGAAAATCCCATGGAGAGCTCAGTGTAGTATCAACATGCCTATAGGAAATATAAATTAAGAATTATAGTCGTGAATCTTTGTATTTCTGAACTTCTGAACTTTCTGAATTTCAGTGTTTTATCCCAAACCTGAAGGGAGAATACACCTATCTTTATCCCCACTAAAGCAGTGCTGGGGTCAGAAACAGCTAACAGGAATGGTTAGTGATGTAAAATAAAATCTATATGAAGACAGATTGACAAGATCAGGACTATACAATTTAGAAGACTGGATGAAAGAAAAGGCACTGTTATATGCACATTAGTGACTGTTGGGACAAATAATTGCTTTAGAACTGAGCATTTCTGCTCATTATTTCTCATATTACAAGCACAAGGAAAACAGACAGGATATGTCAAAACTGATAAAAGGAAGCATTTTTTTTAAGGAAAACATATCTTTGAAATATATAGAAGTCCAAAAGCTTTGCAAAACTTCAAAAATAAAAGTAAGAATAGTAATATTAGTTAACAGTCTTTTTATAAATTTCAAAAATTGAAGTATAGTTTTGCATTTTACTGCATTATCTAAACATGAACTATTGAAAGCTAGAAAATAATGCCTTTGAGGGAACAATTGCATAATGATCTTTCACGTGATAACTTACGCTTCTTCTGAAACTTTTTTTTCCAGTAATGTCAAATGGAAGATTGTGACTAAGCCACTGATCATCCAATATGACAAATGATGACTGACAACAAACTAATATTTATGTTGAAAGTCCCCAAAATGTTTTAGTGTTCATCTTCATACACAATTGTTGAGTTATGCTCACAATGGCTAGAAACTGCTTACTCAGTAAGAATAGTCAAAGGCCATGGAGTTCAAGTTCAGTGATCTCTGTGACACATTTTGTAGGCAGCTATGGAAAAGGAGGGAGCTGGTTATATTGTCTGTAGGGTAACAGTACAGACAACAATAAGGATTACGGGATTTAAGTATTAGGTGTTTACTTGCCAGAAAACTTGCTAGAAGACTTAACTTTGATTCTGCTTCCCGTTCAGCCTGCTGTTAGACACTGTGGTGAGTGAATTACTGTTTCTTGTGTGTCTTTTTTCAAATGTGTATCTATCTGCGCAGCTGGGTTACAGTCGTCAGAATTGTGAAAATTTAACACACAGTTATAGATTTCCATAATTACTGGTTACAAGTATAATTTTAAAGAAACTCGAGATTATTTTGTGAGAATGTTACTTGTCTCTCTGCTTCAGTCTCTGAACTGGAAATCTTCATGTTATTAACTTTCTTCTCCTGATCCGTCACATTCAGAGCCCATACTTTTTATGTTCTAAATATATCTGTAGCTTTGATTACGTTTTCTACTCCCTTAATTTTCTTCTACACAGGTTAGTTAGCTGCTGTTGGTAACTTGTTTTCGGATTGTGATATTCTGTTGTGGGAGACTAGTTCATTTTGATTGTAGAGGATCTTTTACTGGCGGTAGTGGTAATTCTCTGAATTGCTTGGTTTGAACAAGACTTTTTCTATCAGGCATGCTTGGGTATTTTAGTGATTCTACATCGATTCATTCTTCAATAAAGAGAACATACGCTGGGGCCCCTTTTCTATGCATTCAGAAGGAGATACAGGTGCCCCACTATAAAGACTTTTGCTATTTTACAAACTGCGGGATATTTCTTTATGGTGATGGCTGGCTTCAGAAAAGTTAAGGATAGCAGACAGAAAACTAGAATTTAAGCCATGCACATAATAAAGGAACTGAAATGTCACCATAACAAAATGTACTGCTGTTAGTTGTGTGCAATGAAATGATGTTGACCTGCAGAAAGCAGGTTATGGATTTTTCCATGCTGCAAATAACAGTCCCATAACACATCCCTCATTTAAATTACACAAAAAGTCTGAGCTATGCGCTCGTCTGTGACTGAAATCTGAATATGGCACCTAATTTGCATAGGTCCTTGAAATCTAATTTGGCTTTGATATAAAGTGATTACAGTTTCAAAGGCCGATTTTCTCAAAGATAACATGAAAATTTAGTTGACAGGGCTTCCATGTCACCAAATCACAGAAGGTTTTATGGAGTCCAGGTGACATAATCTTTTCTAGGTTGTTTGATTATCATGGCCGTGTACCCCCACCACCCCGTGCAGTGATTCCACTGAAGCGTCCTCGTGTGGCTGTGACAACAACTCGCAGAGGTAAAGGGGTTTTCTCCATGAAAGGAGCATCACGATCCACCTCAAGTGGGGCTTCTTCCTCAGGATCCAAATGTGAGTTGCTTGTATCAGTTGGATGTTATTGAAACAATGATCTTAGTAATTTCTGCAAGCAGACAACTTCCACAGCTGGTAATAAAGCAAAACTAGTAATCTTGTTATAGGCAGCAGCACATTGATTTCTGTGGAGATTTGACGGTAATGTGTGAGCTGGTGGGGGGTGGGCTAGGAGGTCCAAGAGAGATTGAGTTGTGTGTGCTTTTTTTGCCAGATTACTTTGATGGTAGGAACAGGCAAAGTATCTTTGCCTGTTCTAAAGGGAATTCAAAATAGGATTGGCAACTTGCGGTTATTCAATCCTTCTTTAGCAAGTTGGCCTTAGAAGAGCTGATGAACCATAGGCATTCCCTCCTCCATACTCACCAAGCTCCCCCACTACATAGTATGTCCTGGGAACTTCATCTTCCTCTTCGTGCATCTTTCAGCACCCACCTGTCTTCCCCTGCCCCTTATGTGGAGTGATACTGTCCTTGGAAACGTCACTGGAAGAGGAAGAGAAAGATCAGGTAGGGATCAGATATTAGAAAGAATGAAGGGACTTCAATAAGACACTTGCAGTATCAGACTGGCCAGGAAAGCATCATGCTGTCTTACACATAACCATGAAATAAGTGAATTCACCAACAGTATATCTTAATTCAAGGGGGGTTAATTATGGCATCAACATAAGTTAATTTTATACTCTGTTTGAATAACATAACCAAATCTCACACACTAGCATTTAATAACGATGGACTTCTGGTAAGCCCACTAGGATCCATTCTATTGTATGAACTGATGGTATCAGAGACCTTGAAAAAAAAGATGTAATAATCGTGTATGACTGAAAGAATGGAAATGTGATAAACAGAGCTAAAGATAATGTACACTGAGGAACAAGGAGCTCAAGTAATACTTTGGAAAGCATGAGAATCTCTTTTGGCTGTACAGTTGAATCACACACAAGTCTCCAGTGACTGAATTAGCTAGATATCCATTACCAGTAATGGGAGCTTTGATACCTAGCACACAAGAACATATCTAAATTCAGGTGTCATATTATGAAGCAAACACATACCTAAGAGGATGCCTGGGAGTAGCAACACTTCCTTTGTTCACTGGAGGATGAACATAAGTCTAGACATTTTCACACACATTTTGAACTATTCCACTTGTACATAGCTACTTTTTATCTTTCCTCAATACTTTAAGTAATGAATTAAGATTTCTTATATTAATTTAAAGGAAAACATACAGCTCAAGATCTTCACTTTAGACTTTAAATTTAAACTATTTTGTTAGTCTTTTCCAGCCCATGAGTCTTTGAGTTTTCACACAATGAATCAGAGCTTTAGTAAGTATAAACACCTACGGATCCATTCGTTAGATCTCCTTTGTTCATCCTTTACTGTTGTCTTACCTACATCAAAAGTTAGTAGTATCAGTGCCTACAATTCACTAATTGTTCTAAACCATGGTCTAATAAGAATGGGCTTTTTGGACATTCTTTGCCTTGAGAAGATGAATTATTTTCAGAGAAGTTTTTGTATATATATATATATATATATATATATATATTTCTTGTTGTCCAGAACAAAGATAACTCCAAAATTATTCTAGAGAGCTGAGGACTTTAGTATATCTCAATAGATGTCAAGGAAATCTCTCACCCAGAAATCTGGATTTTCATTGTCGTGAAAGGGACAGAGAATATTGCATTAACATATAAATATCTGTTCCTCAGTATAATCACCAAATTTGCTATATTATTTATTCTGCATTTCAGAAAATGTTTTTTAGTACTGTGTCAGGGCTTAAGTAATGTATAACGTAGTTTATAGCATTCAACCTAGTCTGATTACTGACAATCACTTGCTATAAGACCTCCAAAACATTGCCTGCATAACATGGCAAATGTTGCAGAAACTTTAAATTATTTAACTGAGGTGCAGTCAGGAGTGTAGAGATCCTAACAGACAGTGTTATGTCCTGGTGAAAGTTTTCTTCAATGTATTCAGGTATGATTTGAATTCTAAAAATGCCAGTCTTAGAGCTTCAGGTGACAAGACATCTTTGGATCCAGTTCTTTAACACTGAAGGGAGAGCTGCGAGATGCTTCTCTAAAAACATATGCTGACATTTTGACCCCTGTTGGGTTTCCACCCTCAGTTCTTTACAATGTCAATTAGAACACAACTGCAGAGACTATTTATCGTGCTGGAATAAATCGCAGAAAATTTTCTTTCTGCATGCAGCACACTTTTAAATGGAGTCAGACACACAGTATATAGGCTTTCATGCTTGATTTCTCTATAGAATTACTTCCCTTTTTGTCAAGTCCAACCAACCTATCATAAAGGTAGAAACATGATTTTGTTGACTTGGAAAGGAATGTAATCAGCTTATTGTAAGACGTTTATCAGAGAAATAGCTGAGCCATTCCCTTAGGGGCTTCAAGTTGGAAAGTGGAGAATGTGTGTTTTGTGACTTCTTTTACCACTTTCTTGGAAAAGTTGGTTATATTGAATTATGGGATGAAGCAATTTAATATTGTGCTGCCCATTACACTGCCAATGTGAACACTTTGAACTAATGCATTGTTGATTCTAATTGTAATTTATTGCTAGTTAAGTAAAGGATCTCTTCAATAAGGAGAAGCTTGTGGGGAGGAAACTATTTTGTGTTTTAATGAAATTCAAGACCATAAAACAGCTTAATCACAGGTTCAGCATTAACTATGTCAAAATATTTTTGGCTATGCTTGAAAGATTTCAACCCAAATAGCAAAATTCTCCTGAGATCACATCCTCTAACACACTTTTCAGATTTAAGTAGAAATCTCACAGGCATAACTGTTCTCATAGCTGCTCTCCACACTCAGACTGGATCCAGAAAAAGAACCCATATATGTGGTATTAAAGATCAGAATACAGGAACCTCTAAGTGAAATTACCAGGATTAGAGGCACTCACTTCTGAAAACCAGCAATTCAAAGACAGATGTTTGTTGTGGCACACAGCAAAGGTGTTATAAAAACATAATACCAAAAATTCCTTGCTTGCTGATGAGCACATCTGCAGTGCAGTAAATGCTTGTTCTACCAAAAAAGGCAAAATGTGTTCTAAGTTTGCTTCCAAAACACATAATATGTTAGAAGGATTTGATTTCTTTCCTGAATCTATAATTTTTTCAAGGATCATTTCACAATATTTTGTTTTCTTTTTAACTCCAAAGGCTAGAGAAAAATAAATCAGCCTTTCCACATTATCAGAAGTAACTCACAAAATGAAACACATTGGTGTGGAAACTACAAATAGTAGTTCTTTATGTTAATGGTACGAAGCAGCAGATGGAAGTTACTATTTAAAACAGGGAAAAACTCACTTTTTGTGACAACATAGAAACTGAAGCTCTTGGAGAATGCACTTTCATTTTACATATCTGAAATTAAACAAAATTTTTATACCCTGTGTGCTTGAGATTAAGGAGTAGACATTTAAGATTTTACAGCACGTGCTGAATTATGCCTTTTAATTAATTCATTTCCACTTGTGTAGTTTATATTTAGCTTCTTCGGCTAACCCACTTTTCAGTGAAATCTAAAGTAATACAATATGATAAAATATTTTATATTAAAAATTAAGGGCTTAGATAAAAATAAATGACATGTCTTTCCAAAGAAATCTTAATCATGCTTTGTGGAAGAATCCATTTGTAGTTATGGCAAAATACATTTCACAAGTATAGCTGTAATTCAAGAGTAACACTTTCTTTTCTAAATCTGTGATTGACCGCAATTTTAAATCTCTTGTTTTGACTCGGATGCAGTTTGTCCCCGTGGATGGTAGAAGCTCCAATAAAAGATACATTCTGGAAGGCCCTGGTATTCCTGGCAGAGGGCTGGAAAGGGTCACTGAATCGAATTCCTTACTGTTGCAAGCAGCCCTATCATCTAAACCTTTAAGCTTCATCCTGAAGCTAGTTAGGGTTTGGGTTTTGTCTGTCTCTGCTTCTTCTAATTTCCAGCTTAATTTTGTTTCTCATTTGTTCATATCCATTTGTTGTGCCAACACCATCTTAGCTTAAAAGTTTTATTTCCTTTTACCTTCTTCTGTCTTGGGCAAGCAAGCAAAGCTCTTCTGTCACACTACAGGCTTTCCATTCTTATGGTCATCTTCATGGCCCTCCTCCCCCCTCCATGTACCTACTAGAAATTCAATGTTTCAACCTGTACACATTACTCCAAATGAGCTCTCACCAGGTGCTTGTACTTCACCATCTTTAGCAATACATCATTTGACACATCATAGCACTGCATTTTCTTTGATTTTTTCTTTACATTATAGTGATAGCATATTGTCAACCTGAGATTACAACTACACCCAAGGATAATTCTGCACTGTCTTTTTCCACTGATGAGCTTTCTTGTTAAGAGTAGTTCTACTGCTAGTCAATCAAGTGTAGGACTTTTCTTCAGTGCAGTTACATTTCATCTTTTTTTTAATGTAGCATTCCTCAAAGTTACCTGATTCCTCCTTCCGTTCCATTTTACTCTGAATAGATGATACCTTCCAATTTCATGTCATCAGGAAATTTCACCTGTTTATTTACTTTTACTCAAAAGCAGATAAATAGATACTTTGGACAAATGCAGCTCTGGTTTCATGTTTATCAACTGCTTTATTTCTTGCCTGAGATCAATTTAAAAAAAAAAAAGAAAGTTTTAAAGGAGAATTTATATACTCAAAGCAGAACACCCAAAGTACAGTATTTACATTTTGCCTTTGTCATAACACTGTGCTTAAAAAGCCTAAAGTTCTTCCCAAGATCTATACCACAGAACCACAGAAAGGTTGAAGTTGGAAGGGACCTCTGGAGCTCATCTAGTCCAACTGCTCTGCTCACACAGGTTCACCTACAGCAAGCTTTACAGGACTGTGTCCAGATGGCTTTTGAATGTCTCCAAGGATGGACACACCACAGCCTCACTGGACCACCTGTGCAAGTGTTTGACTACCCTCACAGGAAAAAGAAAAAAAAACCAAAAAAAGCTTTTTCTGGTGTTTAAATGGAATTTCACATGCTTTTATTTGTGCAGGTGGTCTTTGACATATTAGTGGGCACTAAGCAGAAGAGTTTGGCTTTGTCTTCTTCATTCCCTCTTACACTGGGGAGCCCAGAACTAAACACAGAACTCCAGAGGTGGCCTTACAAGTGCTGAGCAGAGGAGTGGGCTGGTTTTGGCTGAGGTAGAGTTAATTTTCTTCACAGTTGCTAGTATGGGGCTATGTTTTGGATTTGTGCTGGAAACAATGTGGATAATTCAGGGATGTTTTTGTTATCGCTGAGCAGTGCTTATATAGAGTCAAGGCTTTTCCTGTGCATCATACTATCCTGCCAGCAAGTAGGCTGGGGGAGCACAAGAAACTGGAAAAAGACACAGCTGGGACAGCCAACCCCAACTGACGAGAGGGATATTCCATACCATGTGACATCATGCTTAGCAATAAACTACGGGGAAAGTTGGCCAGGGGGCTGCTGCTTGGGAACTGGCTGGGCATCGGTCAGTTGGTAGTCAGCAATTGTTTTCATTTGCATCACTTGTCTTTCTTCACTTTTATTTCTCTCTTTTTGTTATTTTTCTTTTCATTACATTATTGTTATCATTAAATTTCAGTTATTGAACTGTTCTTATCTCAAACCATGAGTTTTCTCACTTTTACCCTTCTAGTTCTCTTCTACTGGGGGCGGCAGGGGGAGGAGTGAGCAAGTGGCTTCATGATGCTTAGTTGCCAGCTAGGGTTACACCACAAGAAGGGAAAGGATCATTTCCCTCAACCCGCTGGCAACACTCCTCCTAAAGCAGCCCAGGGTGTTGATGGCCTTCTTTGTCACAAGCATGTATTTCTGGCTCATATTCAGCTTGTGGTCTGTCAGGACCCTTCATAATTTGTCTTCAGTCGTTGCTGCTTACAACAGAAATACCAAGTACAATATAGCTGAGAGTGGAATTTCTATAGGAGAATGATTTTGAAGATTTGTACAATTCCCTGAAAATTAAGAAAATAAGCAACTCAAATAATTACACCATCACAATGTTGGAAACAGGGTGGAATTTGGAACTTGTGCAGATTTGATGAAAATCTTTCCCCTTTTTTCTTTCAGTCATTTCTAGCATTAAATTGAAGTGATTCGCTGTATAGTGGAATCACCTCATTAAACATGAATGATAAGTTGCAGATTCAGTGACCAAAGCTTGAGGAAATCATTTTGGCATAGGGGAATTTTGCAAGGTAGCAATAAATCCCCTCAGTCATGTATAGCATCTTTGTTTGATGCTATGCTCCCTGTTGTGTTTATGTTCCCCCTGGTGCAGTCTTCTTTCCAAACTAGTTTCTCACTGAGCCACCACAGGCAAGTCCCTGCGAAGCAGAAGGTTTGACCTCGGCAGAACAGTAACTCCACGTGTATGCCTGCTTCCTTACCAAACTCAGAAATGCAAATTTTTTTCTGCTTTTATTTTTAGACAGGGAACAAATGCCATTAGGTCCTTGCAGTGCTGTTTCTGACTTTTGAATTTTTAGCCTTGGCAAGCGTGCTGTTTGCCAGTCAAGGGAGCACCTCTAACACAACAGCTTGGCTGCATGGGATGTGTTGCCAGCTGGCTTCATAGTGGGTTGGTGCAAACACTTAGCATTCCCTGTTGAACAGATTCAAACCATTCCCACCTGGAATCTGCAATGCATTGCTACTCCAGCATGGATCAGCCATTGCCCTTGGGGAAGCAGCAACCTTCTAAATATACAGTTGTCAGAATCTTAACGTTTTGTTACAGATCTGGGGGATTGGACAGTGACCCGTTATTTCTCTAAGAACACTTTGAGGCCTTGCTCTATAAATATACAGAATAATTCCATTGAATATTGCATAGCATAAAAAGGTATAGCAAAAGGTTACTTTTAAGCTTTGTCCTCTAAGTCCTACCATTCATTTGTTATGAGATCAGAGGTTTGAGCCTATGATAGTGTGAAATATACAATTTTTCAATGTAGGTACATGATTAAACAAGTTCATTACCACAAATAGCAATCTACTGCTTTTAGCTGACTTGTTTTAGCTATAATGCAAATGACCCAAATTCTAAGATAAAAAGTCTTGGATTCAACCTCAGTGAATGTTCTCCAAGTTTGCAATAAGGCTGATTTTGAACCAAACACATACTTATTTAGTACCACTGAAGCTGGAGTTTCTTGCCTACACACTTCATCATCAGATTTTGACTGTCTGATAAAAAGTGCTCATGAGATGACACAATGAGATGCATGGCCAAGAGTCAATGAACAAGACTGAGATGGTAAGATGTAGCCAAGAGACCCCTTGGATACAAAGGGAGTGTGTCCTTCGTCATGGCAGAACATTCCTTTTCCCAGGGTCACTAAGGGCCCTCAAATTGCTCTGGACACACACATACCAAAGTCAATACACATCCTCCTTCAGCAACAGTAAAGACGGATGAGTAGTACTGCTCAGTGCTTTTCCATTGTCAGACCCTCACAGTTCAAGGTGATGGTCCATTTCTTCCTACAAGGGTTATGACAGCGGTGTTAGCTACTCTTGACCTTTATAAATGTCTTTATTCTCCCATGCTAGCACAGAGTTCCCATTTTCTCCTCTTGGCCTTCTCAACAAGATATCCTACCACAGACAGGGCAAGTGGATTTGTTTGGACTCTTCTGGGCATAAAAAAAGTCCCAATATTGCCATAATACAGAGGTAATTCATGACTGCTGCAATGGTATTTCTTCTGAAGCCAGGACACCTCCAAAGGAGTTACTCCTTACATGACAATGGGAATGCAGTAATGAACATAAACAAAGAATAATGAAATGCAATAAAGATTTGGAAACTTCAGCTCTTCACTTTTAAGTGTTGCCTCCATATCCCTGGATGTGATCATAGAAAGAAATATTTTCATATGTTAACCATAGCTGGAAAAATTACAAAAATTACCAGAACTGAAGCCTTTTGAAGCAATAATACTTAACGACTATTGCAATGAAGTTGTTGACTGGAACATAACATTGCATTCCTGACTGCATTTATGTTACCATTCACTCGTTGAAAAATACCTACTGCTACTGTGAAGGATTTTTTATTATTGTCACTATTATTACAAAATAGTCCAGCAAAATAGCATTGCAAGACTGTGAACTGTCTGTAATATTTGAATCATTCTTTCACTATAGGCTGTTTTTCAGTAAAAGTTACTTGGATTTACTAAGAATGCCTCTGAGATGTTTTGCCTGAAATGCTTATTACAGAGCAATAGACTGCACACAACCTCTTGCTATTAGGGCTTAGAATCCTGTGATTTCCCAAGATTCAGCATTTTTAACTAACTGGTTTTTTTAAAAGTTAGATCTCTAAAATATTGAGAGAAATGAGAGAGTAGACCTTGTACCACAGAGTAAAGGAAAGAACAGAAGGACATGTTTTTTTTCATGGGGGGCTGCAAATACAGTTTATTTCATGTTTTGCATCTTTGCTCTTTCCACAGTGAAATCAGATGAGTTGCAAACAATCAAGAAGGAATTAACCCAAATCAAAACGAAAATTGACTCCTTGCTAGGGAGACTGGAAAAGATTGAAAAGCAGCAAAAAGCTGAAGCAGGTAGGTGAAATCAATTTGTAGTCAAATGATTCAAATTAGAACTTAGTTATCAGTCAAGCAGACAGACCAGAGAGGATGGAAGCCTTCCAGAAATTTTGCCACATAATGGAGGCCTGAAACAAGGTAAATAAACTCTTAGGTAGAACTATTGGGAGCATAAATTAATATCCTTCACAGAGCATGTAATATAATTTCAAGAATTATTTTCCATAGTGTAGCAGAAAAAAAGGAAAAGGAAAGAAAACATTATTATTAGATGTTCTGGAATAAAAAAATTGACTGGGCAGAATTAAGTTAGAGGTTGTTGACCTTGGGGATGCTTGTGCTATCCACATTAAGAATTATTAGATGGTCTAGATCAGGAATTATTGCCTGGGCATTGGGCAATAGTCACAAGTTGCAGCAAGGGAAATTCCTATTTTATATAAGAAAAAAAAGATACAACTAAGCAGTATAGCTGATTGCCTAGAGAGACTATAGTAGCTCCATCCTTGCAGACATTCAAAACTCTTTGGGCCAAGGCCCTGTGGACTTGGCTCAAACTTTTAGTTTGGCCCTGCTTTGAAGAGGCATTGGCCTTGGAGAGTTCAGAGATCTCTTGCAACCTAAGCTATCGTGTGAAGCTGTGGCATCTCTGTAAAACTGGCAGCACCTCTAGTTAAGCTTTTCTGTGGCTTGAAATGTTTTGTTCTGAGGTGAACCTTGGGAATGACAAAATCCAACATTACTTTTTAATTTCATCAAGGTCTTTATTTCTGTCATTGCAGTGATCATTCTTTTAGCTGAATGGTCTCACCTGGCAGCACTTTAAAGGCGTACTGAGCAGTTATAAAGTATTTATGAGGTAGTATTTTCACCACAGTATATATAGTAAACAATTAATTCTTACCACTGTGTATGTTATTTCCTTGGCTACTTCCTTATAAGTCACATGGTATATCTCTGTACAGGAGTTGTGTATTAATGAGCTGATTTTGATGGAAGCCAGTAGGGAAATGGAAGCCTTATCTCATTAAAAAACTCAATGTTACTTTTTTTTATTTTTGATTGAAACTTTTTATGTATTCTGTGTGAAATGTGTGAATGAAATCCTGCCTCAGAATCTGCAGCTGCCTGGGTGTCTGGGCATTCAGATTTGTGTCCATTGCCTAACTCAAGCCAGTTGTATGAAGCCAAAAAGATCCAAGAGGACACATAAAAAGAGTTCCAGCAAGACTATCTAAAACATTCATGGGAATTAGCAGTTGAGGTTCATGAACCTGACAGAGGGAAAATAGATCTTTAGATCTGGAACCCTCCTGTTCCCAAGTGCTGCCCTATTTCCTGATTTATTGTGAGAGTATCTCTCTGAATATAGAAGTTTCCTGCTGGCATTCAGAAATAACTCTAACATGTCTTCCTAGGGCAGAACACTATAGAAAAATATTTTATGGGTAACAAGTTAGAAAAGAAAAATACCAACCAAAACCAGCTCTTTAAAGAAACCTACCTTTTATTTACAATTATTTTCTAAGTTGAGAGACAAGGACCAATCCCTTAACTGTTACAGTTTAGCCCAAAAAATACATTGAGTGCTTTTTTTCAAATCTAAGGTAAACCATTATCACAGAGTGTAATTATCTCTTTCAGAAGAACTGTATACAAAATGTATTCGTTAGATTCTATTTTGTACTTCATGCTAGTTAGATAAAAGTTGGTGTAATCAGCAAAGATGTAATTGCAAGGCACTCCATGGAATCACTTGTGTACTGAAATGCTCCAAAATGGTGCATCCCTACTTCAGGAAGCTTTTATATAAAATCCATTACTATGCAAAACAACCTGCATGTCATTATACTGCTGATATCCAATTTTCACTTTTGCTAAAGGACTGTAGTGAACTCATTTAAATAGAAATCAACTCAAAGAGGAAAACGTTGATTTGTATTGAATCATACTGTTATGCCTTTTGAAGACAAGCAATGAATAATAACCTCAGAGATTAAAAACTGGTTTCAAATTGTTGATGTTTTAAAACATCAGGTGCAGAACCTGTCCCCCATGTTCCTTGTCTCTCATTAGAGGGTAGGAGGAGAAAAAACACGTCAAAGATACCAGCAAACCTGGATCCCATTTAAGTCTCCTGAGCTGGTGAAGACGGTAATGCTGCCTGGGTGATTAGTCCACAGATGATTGCTTCCTCAGCTAAATGATTTGTGTAAGATAAAGCCACATCAGTAGCCAAACTATTTTATTTACAGTGTCAGCTGTGAGATTATTTTGTTCCTTCTCCATAGTTTGGCAATATTCTTTCTTACTTTTCTGAGGACTTCACTAGGACTGAGATCAGAGACCAGATCTATGTCTCATTTACACAAAACAAAAATTAAGCCATCATCTTAACCTTTTGTTTTTTTAAGTCTGCATCACTCTCATGAAGAATATTTAATTATTAATCTTAAAAGTTATATATCTGGAGGAATGAGGTAGGTTAAACAGACAAATTGGACAGCTCAGTGCATATATTGGTTACTGCTCTCCAGCTGCATGAACTCTCCTTACAGTAACAGCTGATGTTCTGTCTTTTACTATTACTAACCCCTGACCGCTTCAATAGGGGAAGTATAGATAATGGGATTTCCTGTACATAGGGAAACTGCAGGAATAGCTCCTTTGTTTGTAAAAATCTGAACCAGAAATCCAGGGATAAAAAGCTGTTCAAATGTGAAAAAAAATTGTTAGAGAATATTCTGCCCGTAATATCAGAGATGGGTGCTGAAAGATAGGATCTTAAATTTAACTTCTCAGAAGAGCCCAAAAGAGATAGATGCTGAGCTGGTATTTTAGACTCCTCTGAAGAAGCCAGTCTATGTTCTCAGTCAGACAATTAAGTAAATGACACATTTTTTAGCAGCTGTATCCTAAAATTTTTCCATAATTTCAGGAACCCGCTTTGAAAACCTTGACCGAAGTTCATTTAATTGTCACTGCCACAGCTGGGTTAATCTCAGAGGTGGATTGAGGCAGAAGGTGGTGGGGCAGGACACAGTAGGCATACCTGATTCAATCCACATTTACTTATGCAGTAAGTCAAGTAACACAATGACTTACAACTAGTATGGTATTGCATAAAGCACCTTACCAATAGATGGCAAAGGTCCATGAGCTGAATCTTCTATTTGTGACTATAGCGCTGTTGAAGCCATTACCTAAGATGACTGTTTACTCTTTAAGTCCAAGAATTATTCTGAAGAAATTATGTCACTAAGGGAGAAAAGCTTAATTGTTATATGTCTTCAGTAAATGAATTTGAAAATGAGGGACTAGAGACTAAAAGTTACTCAAGAGATGAACATAAGTTGCGAAATAAATGTGCAGAGGAAGAAAGGAAAACAATGTCTTGGTTTAAGACTATGACAGAGAAAAGTACAAGCAGATTTGAATATTATGCAGGTAATAATTTGTAGTAAAATAATAATATACTAATAAAGCTGAAAAATATAGAGCTTCACAGGCAATTTGCAGATTCATTGGCTGTCCATAAAGATGGGTGGTTCATTACAGAATAGTCAGTCAAACAAAGAAAGAAATGGGTTTGTTCTAGAAATTTGATCATTGATCAGTATTGTCACCTTCAGACTGAAAAGACACTGGTATTCCAGCTACATTCCACCAATTCTCTGGCCTGTATTCACTTTCAGTACATAAAGCACTTCATCTAAACTCCTGACGGGCATAAGAATAAGATTCTCATCCCTCCAACCACTCTTTTGACCAGTCTCTCTGTCATTCCTCCCTCAATCCTCCTCTGGATCTCTGCTGGCTGGATGAAATTCCTCAGCATATCCAGGATTCTTGCAATACATAATCACAACAATGCAACACTCTGTGCTAAGCCAACCAGAACAGTTGCTCTGGGCCTCCATGGAAATGGCCTTTCTTTTCACTGCTTTGCAGAAATTATAGAAAGCCCATATCTGGGTAATTGGTGGGAGGCATTCTCCAGTTAGTTCAGCACATTATTACCAATGAGGAGAAACTTTACCCCATTAAAAATATGTTCAGTTTTCTAGAAGGATTTGTTGATTATCTGTATGGTTGTTAGATAACAGTCAGCAATTTTATGCAAAACCTTGTTCACTTACTGGCAATTAACAGCCTTCCACTTCTCAGAGCATAGAGATTTATGTACTTCTCACTGGCTGCAGATAAATAAATATATAGTTGCTATGCCAATTAGATCCCCAAGGCTAATAAAAGTCCAGAATTTGATTGATTTACCAGACCTGCTGGTAAATCAAGCCTTCATCCACTGCATGGGATAGATAAGCATGTTGGTACTCTGGTTCATTTATACATTAATTTTTGAAAACAAGGGGTTTGATCATATTTGTCTGGTAGGTATTAACACACTGATTTTTACAAAGCTAGCATATCTGGAGAGAGGAAGCTTGGGTTTCTTCCTCAGAGCTCTTTTCTTTGCCACCAATAGGGAAGGTTACTGAATCTCTATAGAGTATGTTTTCCTTACAGAAGCTCAAAAGAAACAAATGGAAGATAATGCTGATTTGATTCAAGAGGAATGCATATCAGAGAATGCAGATAACTCTACAGAAGAGCCAATTGAAGGAGGGCCAGATGCAGATGGGGATGGAGAAGATATGACTGATGGGATAGAGGAGGATTTTGATGAGGATGGCAGCAATGAGCTGGTAAGGAATAATCATGCCATGTCTGTCTATACAGTTGCTACAAGTAACCACAGAGAAACAACAGTCAGAGTTAAACAAATAAGCTCACAGCAGCACTGTGATGTTCTGCAATTAGTGCCTAGTCCTACATTCTTCATACACTGCAGTATCGATTAAGCAGAGGGCCCTCTGAGGATAAACAAGAAAAAACATATTTTACTACACTTGGTGATCTTAGAAAGGAAACTAAATGTACTTAAATTGGTTTACATTTATTATTTTACATTTACTAAAATGTAGATGAGAAAGGAAGACATGGTGTGCTTCTTTTTTTTTTAACTGGAGCAGTTCAGAATTAATTAAGATTCTAGAATGGAGAATTTTCTCATTAGTCAACATACGTTTCCTCATAATCCCCACTCTCTGTCTTCCATATGTATCTTCTGCAGGCTGTGTAGGCAGCTACAGATTTTTTTTGATGGAAAGATTTTTCCTTAAGAAATGTTTGGGTTATCAGCCTGAGCCTGCGCCTTTCATGAAATGGCCATCATGTTGTTAAACTTCTAAGTTCTCCTAGAGAAACATTAAAAAGTTTTTTGAAAGTCACATTTATACTGTTTTATTCTTTACTCAGAAGAATGGATCAGCCACATTGCTTTAGACTCTATAATACTCTCCCTCTCTTCCCGTTGTTCCTATTCTTCTGCTTTGGGCAGAAATCACTTCTGTTGCTCAGTGTCACTGTCCCTGCTTGCTTTTTACCACACATTTAATCATGTGCGCACTGTCAAAACCATTCAGTGAAGCTAACAGAATTCAGCTGGCAATGGGCACAGCTGAACCAGCACCAAGTCTGTGCAACAGAGCATGTGAATAACCAGTGTTTTGTACCGCTTACTGCAAACGCTATTTAAACCTATTGCTAATTTGAGGGTTTGTGTCCCTTTAGCTGGCACAAGGCTAAATTGTGAATAGCATTATGCACAGGAGAAGTTGCTACAACCTGAATCCCGTCATCTTTTAACATACAATGTACAATAAATGAAATTACCTATTTTTCTCAAAGGAACAGGTTCTCCTGTGCAGATATGAGGAATGTCTGTAAGAAGTTGCTGCTGTGGATTTGTAGGAAGTTGAAATTTTGTAATGAATAAATAGTTAAATATAATATCCCACCATGGTTAACACTTGATCAGCTGAAGCAGTATTAGTAACAGGGGTGACCACAGTTTAACAAGACTGGTGGGTTTTGCAGAAATTAGGTGTCAGAATCCCTACTACACACCACTAAGTGGGGAAGTTAAGGCACAGTATATTACCCTGCGATTGTTCAGTTCTGTCATTTCACCCTGTGGGTATGACATATTTAGCATATATCTACACTATATAATGAAGCACGATATAGAAGAAATTTTTCATTTAGCGAAGTCCTAAGCAGGAAAGTTTCTAAAAAGTGAGCAGCACAGTATGACTTCACTAGCAGTGAAAGTCTGGAATTGGCGCAGCCACATTTGTGCACCACTGTTTCCTAGTTAAAAAGCCTTTCCCGGATTTAGGTTATGGAATTTGTTAAAGTGCAGTGTGTTGCAGACACAGGTCCAAAGACAGCTCAGGGGTCTGAGCCACACATCTAGGCATGGGAAGGAACCACTCCAGTTTTTCTGCATGCCATTACTGAACCCCTTGAGTGCTGGGAGGAGACAGCTCACTGCACATGGAGAGTGGCATCCTTTGCATTGCACCCTCACATTCGTGAATTGTATCTCCCCAGCCTCGGTATGGTGGTAGCAAGGAAAGGCCAAGGCAGAGCGCTTATGCACATTGTCAGTTGCAGCCCATCGCAATGCCAGGACAGTGGAGCCAGTCAGTCTCATGCCTTCTACCTTCCCAAATGCTGGCAATGACCCTCTAACTGAGAAGCTGGCAGTATTGTAGACTTTAAAGCTCAGAACCAAGATTGCCATTGATGTAAAATTCCTGTGCTTTTCATCCTCCCTCACCATTTTCCTCAAGCTTTGGAAGAGGCCACTTCACCTTAGTTTTCCTCCTTGCTACAATGGGACAATAACACTTTCTTTTGCAAAGCCTAGGGAGATCAGTGAATGAAAAATTGCTATGGATGGGATAAAGGATTGCTCTACAAAGGATTACTTCAAAGAAATCTCAGGCAATTTGTATTTTACACAGAACGGCAATTATAAATTAAACTGTGCACCTTTTCTCTACAGTTTTTACCCAAACACTCGGCCGTATTGGCCGGTACTGTTATAATATGAAGCTAGTAGTTTATGATGCATAATGTAATTTAGTCTGGTTTTCACTTACACTTACATGTATTTATGTAGATATAATGGCCAATTCCTATAAGGTTTACTTTCCACTTCAATCACTGATAGCTGTATAACTGTCAATAAGAATACTACCAAATATATAGTAGGGATATTTGGGATTTCGATCTGCTTCTACCCATTCTGTGCCCTGCTATGTGGCATCACCCTCTGGTTTGTGAAAAGTAAAGTAGATAGATAAGCTTGTTATAAAACAAGAAGTCCTAACAGATGTCATTCTTCTGTTTTATGAAAACTAAGTTATTTAGGAATAAGAGCTGACTACTAACAAATGCATCATTTTGGAATGGAGCCAGTTACAAGTCATTTGAGGGAAAAAAGGGGGTTCTAAGCATGAAAAGTGTTAACTGTGAAGCAATTAGGACAAATTTTCCATGAGTAAAAACATAACCTTGGACTCAGAATAAGATATAATCTTCCAAAATTGTATTTTTTAATGAAATCTATAATATCTTCTAAATATAAAGCTAAAGGGGTTTAGGATGATGATGAAAAAAAATCTTTTCTTTCATCACTATGAGCAGCAGAGCGTATAGAAAAACATTTGAAATGGGCATAGCTAATGTTCTGAATTCAGTTCAGCATCAAAAATTGGTTGTTAGTTCACTAGTCTCAAAAAGTATCGAGGGAAAACATGATTTAAATTTAAATCTTAACCTTTTTGCAGTTCTTAATATTTATCTGCAAATCTTCCTGCCAAGCCATTTGCCAATAATGCAAGGCTGCTGCAAGACTGCAGGACTCTTTTTGCTGAACACAATACTTTTGTGTCTTTTTTGTTTCCTCTGTGACCAGCCCTATGTCTGTCAATAAATAAGTGTTCAATAAGAACAGTCCTACCAGACTCCAGATGCTGCTAGAATAGAGCCTCTGAATTTGTGTATGTAGGTCTTCACCTTTGGACTAGAGGACTCAAAAATACATTTCTTTCTCTATTTCTAATTTTAATTTGTAAAGGAAGGGACTATGCAGGATGTAAGCTGCACATTTAGGTGGTAGGATCAATTCTCTAAATTCACACAATGTCTATCTGGAGGAACAGGTTACTGCACATTAACTGAGTGATGGCAGCTGTCTTCATGCCTGCTTTTAGCCTAGACCAACTGTAAAGAAATGTAAAATAGTTTAGCTTGCAGTCTGAGTTAAGTCAGGCATGGATTGGAGGAGGCTTTAACCCTGCATTTGCGTGCCTGGCTGCACACACAAAACCAGCTTCACACCTTCTTCATCCACCATTTAGATTAGGATGTTGTTCATCCCTGCATTGTCATCTTCTATAGACTAAATACACACCCACAAACAGTCATTATGGCTCAGCTAAGTGTGGAAAACTTTTATGCCACAATACCTAGATTGCCCATCTGAACTCTAATTCAAGACAAGCTGCATTTGAAGTATCTGCTGCAGTCATCAAACATCACCTCTTGGGAAACTCACCTTTGCAGCACAAGTTTTGAGATTTGAAGAACAACTTGGCCTCAGCACCTCTAAAACAGCCCCTTCTCCTTAACAGGAGTGGCATTAGCAGTGTGTAGCATGCAGGAAAAGCACTTCTGAATTAGCATGAGCAGTGGTTTCCTTACTCTGCTGATTTATTGGCTGGACAACCCATTGCAAGCACAGAGCATTTCATATAACTTCTTTGAACTTGTTTCAAATGGCATTAATCGATCATCAAGGAAAACAGTGGCTCAAAATGAACTACTACTTAGCATCACAATCCAGTTGTAAATAAAAAAGGTAGCATTCAATTAGCTGAAAGCCTGAAGTATTGTGGATTTGGAAAAAAAAAAATCACTTTCAGCTAATGTTTAATAAAATATCAACAAGCTAATTAATTGGAATGAGTTATACGCAAGCACTCTTATCTATATTACATTGCCTGAGAAGAATAGTTTCTATCAAACTGTCAGCCTTTCACAATAAATAACTATAATAATAATAGCACAGCAGTGGTTTGGTAGTTAAGCATTCAGGAGAACAAACAGTGTTTTCTGGTAGAGCATGTGATCCCAGTGATTTCAAATATAATAGATTTACGGCATCATAACTCAGATCAGACTCTGGTTAGTGCTTGGCTGGAATTTGAAGGATATATTCACAGTTACAGCATTGTGATTTTATGCTGGTGTAGCTACACTAAAAATAATGAAGCTACCCCAGCATTAAATGGGAGTTCCACAATAATGAGTCACCTTTAATGAGATGTCTTGAGAGGGATTTTTATTAAATTATATCAGAAACAAAAAGCACAGAGACTCTCCAAGGCCCAGTTCTGGTTGCAATGCAGATTTACTGTAGTTATTTCAACAACAATTATAGTTCCCTTTCTATTAAGTATATTTCAGTTGCATATTGCAGTATACAACAGGTGTTGTTCAGCCTGGGGAAGAGAAGGCTCCAGGGAGACCTTACAGTGGCTTTCCAATAATTAAAGGGGTCCTACAAGAAAGAAGGGGAGAGATCCTTTATCAGGGAGTGTGGACATAGGAATTTTTTGATCAGTAAATGAAAAATTCCTATGGTAATGGTTTCAAACTGAAAGAGGGTAGATTTAGATTAGTTATTAGGAAGAAATTCTTTACTGTGAGAGTGGTGAGACACCAGAACAGGTTGCCCAAGGAAGGTGTGAATGTCCCATTACTGGAAGTGTTCAAGGACACATTGGAAGAGGCTTTGAGCAACCTGATCTGGTGGAAGGTGTCCCTGCCCATGGCAGGAGGGATTGGAACTAGATGATCTTTAAGGTCCCTTCCAACCCAAACCACTCTATGATTCCATGAGTCTATGATTCTACATTTTCCTCTCAAGGATATTTCATTTCTTACTTTTGTCCTTTTCCCCACCTCTGCACTACATGTTTTCAGTGTATTCAATAAGTTTGTGACATATGGTAGAGAATTACGTTTCAAACATAAGCCAGGAACTGCCACAGACAAAAAAACTCAGGATAATCCTCTTGCTACACTGAGCTTCATTATGCAAAAGTAAAAACATTATGATATAATAATAGCTATATTTCTTGCAGGAATTGATGTAAATACCATTTAAATCAGTGGAACAACTAGTGCTTTGGCTAAAGCTGAAAAAAAAAAATATCCTCAGCTATAGGTAGTTAAAGGGAAATAAAGGTAATTTAATAGCAATCTGTATGAAACAGCAAAACTTTCATTATTTTTAATATTTTGCATAAGAATTCAACACAGAAAACAGCAAATAGTAGAATAAGGAATACAAGTAGAAAAGGAATACAAATTCGTCTGATGAATTTCATGTAATTTAAGCCCAATTTTACATATCGCAAATAGGTTGATCAAGAGATTGACTATGTGATAGGATTGACAGTATTTAATTTATTATTGTAATCAAAATGGATTTTTCGTTGCCCTTTTAGATACTTCTTTTTTTCTGTCAATAGCATCAGGGCAGACTAGACTGACTCTTCTATTACCAGCAAAATTAGGCAGATTAGGCTTGTCAAAAAAGATCAATAGCTACTATGACAGGTTGTGGCTTGTGGAGTGCACTTATACAGAGTAGTACTTAGGAAAAGAAAGAAAAAGCCTTCTAATTAATGGTAGTGGCTGAAGCAATGTTATGCCAGAAGTCTTATTTGGATTACTTTAAATGTCATTGAGACCAAGCAAAATTTGGTCTTTTTGATGCACTGAACATTTTGGACTTCATTGAAATCTTGTTTTCAGCATCAGGGGAAACATAAAGCTCTTCATTCCTAAGACAAATGAAGGGGTAAAAGATTGTGTTCACTTGATAAATATCAGTGCAAGATGTTTGTACTTGAGCAAGCTAAGAAAGTCATTAGGGGCAGCATACCTGACAGATACTAATGTGTTGTAACTTCCAAAGCTGCAGTGAATCTAATCACCTGTGACTGAAAAACTGGAGGAAGGAATAAAAGCGTGTCATGAAATTAAAAATTGTAAGAAACTTCCTGACATGCCCTTTTGTTATATTTAATATATGCAATAGTGCAACAGACGTGTTTGTTGTTCACACACTCTTTTATGAGTTACTGTGAAGGCCTTGCTACCAGCTCCTCCTCCCCATTTTTCCTGGCAGTTTATTTCTCAGAGGAAGACTTCCTAAGTGGTGTTCAGGGTTTTAACCGGCTTACTCCTGACTGACTACATAATATTTCTCTAATCATTATTTACATCCTGTCCACAACATATCACACATGAACCTGCAGAAAATGCAAGCACTGTTGTCATGCACTTTGTGGCTCTCTGTCTACTAGACTTCCCTGCCTTTAATTGTGTATTTAATTTCCTCATCCTTCACATCTATTCCTCTGAATCTGAATAGTGCTCAATTGAAAATAAAAGAAACCTCAAAAGCATAAAACTTTTAAAACATTTGTAACATAAATAATATAATTTATGGCCATTAGAATCTTAGCGAGTTAATGCAAAAGAGCTTGAAAAGAACATTTTTTTTTCATGTATCTCTTTTTTTTAAGCAAAGGATAGGGAATTGGGTAGTTTGGGTCCCATTCTCAGCTTTGCCACTGAGCCAATATGGTGAGCAATGTGTCTCAGCAGATAAAATGAGCGTGTAGACTCAACCTCTCTTTCTGAGGTCAGACCAACAGGTGTCTTTGGCCCTACAGCCAGCACACGTGAAAAGAGCATTCCTCAAGCATACGGTTTAAACATACAGAAATTATATGCTTTCCCATCAATAAAATTACTACAAATTTTATTTTTACCTATTGAATAACATTTAATATACCCTTTGATTGATTTGTTTTACTTTTTCATTGCACTCTGCCATCAGTCTTGATCTGCCAGAAGTTTCAGTCATCATTTAAATTCCTACATTTTCTGCTAAGAATTCTTAGCATTGCCTTTCTTTTTGTGGTCTGTCTGCATGCAAGGCAATTCTGGACAGGTCCCTTTCAGACCCAGCAGGGCAAACATTAAGAAATCCTGCCAGCATCTTCCAGCAAAAAGAGCAGACACATACAGCAAAAGTAGGAAAATTTGTGCGTCTTCTTCTACACCCCATCAATTCCACTGAGCAGAGAAGAACTACCTATGTTCAGCAGTTTAAATAGGGTACATACTTTCTGAGATAATTTTCTCTATTTTGGAGAGAAGTGGGAATTCTGCTGTTTGTTGACCCATTGTCAGTAGATTTATCATTATCTAGTATTCATTATTCATTTTAGTGCTAATTTCATTTTTGTTTGGGTTTGGTTTTCTTTTCTTTATTTTTCTTTTTAGGCAGGACTATATGTTTACCTTAAGATTTTTAGGTAAGAATAAGATAGTCATGCTGCTTGATGGTTTTGAGACATCAAAATATTGAATTTTAATGGCTCAACTTTGACTGTCAAAAACAACTGTTGTGCCTCCAATTTTTAAAAAGAACAAAAAAACAACCAACCTTCAAATGGATTCAGAGGCAAATAATGCTGTCAGTTCAGGCCAAAAATTCTCTCAGACATGTAAAGCAAATACTTGCCTAAATGAGCTTAATTCCTCTCCTATAGAACATAATTGACCTTAATATTCAGTACTAGTGGCCTTGTTATGCTTTTTCTATCTAAGTAAATCAGAATTAGCTCCACGGATCTTTCTAGCCTAAAATTTATGAGCATAGAGGTAACCTCTGAGTGCAAAACAGAAACAAGGACAGCCAAACACTTATCACCCAGAAGTAAACCTAGATCCTTTTTCAGGGGAGGGTATTGGTGGCTTATAAAAAAGATTGCAATTTTTTTGCTGTAACTCATGGCTACTAAAGAAACACCAGATTTAACTGAAGTAATTCAACACTTTAAATGTGAAAACTGATTTCAGTTTCCACCTGTGAATATTGTTGCCAATGTATTTCTGGTGCAGTCACTGTTCTTCTACCTCACTGTATTTTAGTTGAGTCCAGTAGACTTTGGACGACTTGTAAAAAATGCTGGGCTGGGTTTGGTTCACTCATTATTTGCAACCAACATTCCCCAGTTCTGTTTAGGGAGAACCAGTATCAGAATAGTAACCTAGTGTAGCTACCAAAATACAGGACAAGTAGAGTGGGAAAATGGTGAGAGAATGGGAAGGGTGTTTTTTTAGACTGTCACTGGGACACTGAAATCTTTAGCAACAATTCAGGCCAGCCATTGGGTCTGTGTTTGGCTGCGGATTTCAGCCTATCAATCAGATTAATCCTTAAATTCTGAGACTTAACTGAAGTCAAGCAATTGAAATGCATCACACATTTTTCCTAGTGTGTCAGTCTTTGAAAGTAAATTGCTTTAGTTTTCCTAGAAAACACTCATAGAATCATTTTAAGCTGGAAAAGATCTTTAAGATTATCAAGTCCAACCATTAACCTATCACTGTCAAGTCCACATCCCTAAGCACCATATCTACATGTCTTTTAAATACCTCCAGGGATGGTGACTCCACCCCTTCCCGGGGCAGCCTGTTTCTGTGCTTGACAACCCTTTCTGTGAAGAAAGTTTTCCTAATATCCAAACTAAACCTCCCCTGGTGCAACTAGAGGCTGTCTTCTCTTGTCCTATTGCTTGTTACTTGGGAGAACAGATTGACACCACCTTGCTACAACCTCCTTTAAAGCAGTTGTAGAGGGTGAGTAGGTCTCTCCTCAGCTTCCTTTTCTCCAGGCTAAACAAACCTGGTTCCCTCAGCTGTTCCTCCTAAGACGTGCTCTACACCTTTCACCAGCTTCGTTGCCCTTCTTTGGAGACACTGCAGCACTTCAATGCCTTTCTTACTGTGAGGGGCCCAAAACTGAATGCAGTATTCAAGGTAGGACCTCACCAGTGCTGAGTACATGGGGACAATCACTTTCCTAGTCCTGCTGGCCACACTATTTCTGATACAAGCCAGGATGCTGTTGGCCTTCTTGGTCACCTGGGCACACTGGAATCTCATGTTCATCCAGCTGTCAACCAACACCTCCACATCCTTTTCCACTGGGCAACTTTCCAGACACTCTTCCCCAAGCCTGTAGCATTGCATGGGGTTGTTGTGACCCAAGTAGAGGACTTGGCACTTGGCCTTGTTTAACTTCATCCCATTGGCCTCACCCCATTGATCCAGCCTGTCCAGATCCCTCTGTAGAGCCTTCCTACCGTCAAGCAGATCAACACCCCCACTCAGCTTGGTGTGGTTTGTAAATTTAATGAGGGTGTCCTCAATCCGATCATCCAAATTGTTGATAAGGATATTAAACAGAATTGGCCCCAATACTGAGCCCTGTGGAACACCACTCGTGACCAGCTACCAACTGTATTTAACTCCATTCACTAGCACTCCTTGGCCCCAGCCATCCAGCCAGTTTTTTACCCAGTGAGGAGTATGCCCACCCAAACCACAAGCAGCCAGTTTCTCCAGGGGAATGCTGTGGGAAACAGTGTCAAAACTTTTACTAAAATCTAAGTAAATGTCACCACCTACAGCTTTTCCATCATCCACTAAGCAGGTGACCTTGTCATAGAGGGAGATCAGGTTAATCAAGCAGAACCTGCTCATTCCACTGGCTTTATCAGTATTCTTGAGCCTCAAGAATGCCGAATGAAAAACCCTCAGAGGAAATATTTTTCTGTTGAAAGTCTTCACACAAGTAAAGAGGGATAAACACTGAAAAGCCAAAAGGTTGTTATTTTTCCATTAAAAAGACACAAATTTAAAATCTGCTTTTATTTTTTCAATACAAATTGCAGAGCCATGCAGTTAGTGACCCAATTATTCCAAAAGGTCTCTATTTTTTAAGAAAATATGAATGTGTTACTAAGAAGATTTTCTGCACGATTAATGCCAAAACATGAAAGGCAGATTGAATTTATCTGTACATAAGCATTTACAGACCTCAGAAATGGAAGTTATTTACAAGGTGATAGAACTGTAATTGCCATTTCAACAAAAACGTGATCAGTGAGGAATAAAATAAGCTCAGTCTGCCAAAATGAAGATGTGGAAGTTATTCACATGCCATTGTAGCCATGCTGTGATGCTGATATGTGTATCTGGTGTTTCCAAATTTTCATTGGTATTGATTTCTAAAAGTAGACTACAGTTTTATAATGTCTTTCAAAAAGACTAAGTTGTGTTCCAGCCCCAATAAACAGAGAATCAAAAGGCTAAATTCTCCTCTGTTTCCTGTTTGCTGGGTTATACTGCAATCTCCTCTCAGCTATTAGATGATTCTGCACTATTTGCAGACCACAATGTAACTCTGAGTGCATCATTTTGCTTTGTAATTTTTATTTTTAAAAGAATGTCTCTTGAAATCCTCATAAAGCAAAAACGTTATTCACTACTATGCACTTCACATTCAAATAAGTATCATGCAGGAAAATGCCAAGCAAAACCTGTTTAAAATAGGACCAGCTTTGATTGCCACTTTCATCTGGATCACATTCCCAAACCAAGTCTTTCACAGGTAACAGTCTTCTACAGGTAACTCTACATCCTGTATATTTAATTGACTGTCTTATTTCAGTACACTCTTATCATCATTTAAGTATCCATTGTGCATCATTGTTAGTCTCACCTCCCTCCTCCTTCCTATGGTTTATTCTGAACTTTCCCAAAATCTCTGTCATCTCATGCTAAATGCTTTCAACTGCTTCCTCCAGCAAGCTCTCCTGCCCATTCCGTCTCTTAATTTGCTTTCCACCTCGCTCCACCTGGTCTTTATGTTGAGTAAAACTTCTCCCTCCAAGTAAATGAAAAATCTCCTGTTGATTGGACAGGATATTCCTAATCTCATTACCATCTTTGCATACAATTTCTTTTTCCTGGGTTTTGATACCTACCTAAACTCTTAATTTGTCAACACTGGGAAAGTTTAGCAGGTGTTTTCCATGTAATTAGTTTAAGGTAGTTCTCCTAGTAAGCTACTACTTTCATATATTTTAAAAATACACTACTTAAAGTGAGTGGCCTCAGGGGAAAGGTTTTAGAAGTTTCTTTATACATTAAGCTGTGTGTTCAGACCTGCACCCTTGACACTGGTAGACAGGAACTATTGCTTTCAGCATCAATACTAATGGGACCACCACCTCACACTAGGGAATTCCTACTTTTCCCATCAAGCAGGGTAAAATTCAGTAGGAATTTTGTTCTACAAGTTTTTGACAGCACCCTGAACCCTAAACCCATCTCTTTCATAGCATTCAGAATGATAAAGGATGATCCTTATGATGGATCCTGCTAGGAATCAGTTAGACTTGCTTCTCATGGAACAGGCCCAGTCCCAAGAAGTAGAAAACACCTAGTGGTCTCCCAATGAGACTCATATCTCTGGGAATTCACTCTGAATATCCACTCGTGTTCAGGTTTAAAGGAAAGTAGGCCATTTTCCCCTTTGCTATATTTGGCACTGGATCCCAAGAAGGTGTTGTGTTGCTTTCAAAGCACACTGGTACAGGCTGAGGAAACTCTGTGGCCAGCATCAGTGGGGCTTTACTGTATTTGGTTTGGCTTTATCAGCTGACACAGAACATGAAATGGGGTAGTGGTGGTGGGAGCACGGCTTCACCATGGGATAGCCTTGTGAGTGCACTCTGGGTAAAGGCTTCAGGGTAGCGAGTTCTCCAAAAGAACCACCTTCCCACCTCTTCCAGGTTCTCCTGCTTGGAGATCCTGCAGCCCACTCCACACTCTGCACAAAGTTCAATGCCTCCAGCTTCAGATCCCTCCCACTGTCACCAGAAACTACGCTATTCATCCCTGAGTCTTCTCTACTGCTATGAAGTGCATTATAGAGGAAGATTTTGCTGCAAGAAGCAGTGGAGTAGAAGGAAAACCCACAGAGCAAATTGAGGTGGACAGATGCACTTCTTTCCCTCCTATTCCTTGCTGCTCTTCTAGCCCCTCTCAGCAAACTTCTCTAATGACCATGGTGACTCTAATCCCAAAGTCTTTCCTTCAGCCTCACATCTGACTGTCTTCTCAATTGCAGCATGTCTTTGCTGGCACTCACCAAGTGTTAGATCTTGTTTCAAACACTACACCCAAGAGTAGTGATCACAAACCTGCCTACACAGAACTATGAGAAAGAAAAGGGGTCAATCAGTATTTGATAGGGCTATCTCATTCTTCCTGCTGATTTTTACCAGGCAAACAAGTGAAACAGAGCATTTTAATACAAAGGAGAGAGAAGTTTGTTTTCACTGAAGAGTAAAACAGCCATTCTCACATGTACTCACATAAGTACTAACAGTTCAAAGCAATTAAACTGTTCACTGAACTGAAAAGATTCTGTAGTGTTCTCAGCAATTAAAGTATGATTGACAGAGTACAAAAGCTAATTATTAGGTTTCATCATTTGAAGAAAGGTTTAAAGAAGACGTAACTGCTTCCTTTAATTATTCTTTGTTAATATTTACCAAACTGTACAATTCCTCTTATTTGTTAATATGCAGTGACTATTCCATCACTAGCTCATTATAAAAAGTTTTGCTTTAGTGTCATCATTTTGTCTGTCATGCTTTACAAATGTTACAAATGACAATGACAACGACAACAGCAAACCCATAATACACATTCACCTTCCCTTGCTAACACCTACCAAACGAAGCATTTACATTTCATATGGAGGCATTATACTAAATCACTTATAGAACTGTGCTATTTAATCAGAGATTTCATACTGTAAATCAAGGGACAAAGAGCAAGGTGTATCTCAAATGAACGCAGCTGTGGAGTCAATGTGATAGCTAACACAAATTCAAGGTTCTTTGGTAAGCCCTGCTCATTGCTGTGGATTTCCATTCACGATGATGAATGCTGTGTAAAAGCCAATAGAAGCACATGCCTCCATGGTACCTTACAGACATAAATGGGTTTTGCACTGAGTGTGAGTTGCCTACTTAACAGAAAGGAAGGATATTGTCTTGAGTTAGATGCAGCAAATAAACAGAATGGCAGTTTGCACTACTACTTTCTGTAATGCATCCTTATTTTTCTCATTTTAGGGAAATATATGGATCAATAATGGCCAACCAAGATTTGTTGGTTGTTTTTTTAAAAAGTCTGTTCTGCAAACAGATTCAGTTTTCCACCTCCTTGGCTGCCCAAAAAGTACATTTCATAATAAAAAACATTATTAGAAATTAAACACAGTATGCCATCCTAAAGGACATAATTGTGGCATCCATTCAGTATTCTCAGCTGTACAGACAACAGTATAGGAGTGAAGCATCAGATGCAATCAAAGCAATTATGCTACTATTGCAGTTTGAGGTAGTAAATGTGTGAGGGCCAGTGTTGTGAGTGAAAGGACAGTGCAGCAGCTGCATTTTAATGATGTTTGTAGTTGTTTTGCAGAAAGTGATGGACAGCAGTCACATAACCCACTGCTAAAGCCTAGTCAGACACCAGCAGCAACCTAAAAAGGTGTCAGGCATCGAGACTCCTACTCAAGAGGAGACTGATAGAGGTAGAAATGTGATTTTACCTGAAATCAGTAGTCAGAATTAGTTTCAGATGCTTCCTTTACAGCTATTAAAGACAGAAGTCCAGTCCTGAGAACGGGTTTGTCTAGTAAGTAAAAAGAGGTAGGAGAGTAAGAGGAATTGTATTTGATGCTTTTTGTTTCAATCTCATGTGTATATAGATGTGCACCATCACCCACTCATCCATTGCTTAGCTGCATTTTATGGGAATTTTAAAGACTGATATTATCATGAAAGCCATTCAGTGAAGGTGACTGCTTAAAAGTGGATGCATATAGTCAGACAAATATCTTGCATATACTTGCTGGATGCTCTTATTGCATTTAATTATTGTGAGGTGAGCCATACATTAAATTGTATAACGTCCATGTTCTGTGAGACATTTCTCTAAATGACAAGGAAAGATGTTAATTTTGGGGGTCATTTAGTCATGCATTCCTAATACTTGCTCCGAAGGAGAAATGCTGAATTTATGCTCTCAAATAGTAAGATTTATTCCTATACATCTAGGTCTGGATGATGAATGTGGTAAAGACCGTCCTACACACTATTCCCATAAACCCTGTGAGAAGGAAAACAGGTATTTATGAGGAACAAGGAACAATCCCTGTTGTTTACCCTTTTTCAGAATTGTGAGGAAGAAATAGACCAGAACAGGGAAGACCATGAGTTCTGTTTGGATGCAGCCAGCAGAGATCAGAACTCATGTCTCTCACAGAGAGTTTAGAAAAGCCAGCAGCATCTCCTCTGCTGCAGATGCAGTAGTCACCATTACAGCTTCCAGCTACGTGGGGAGGCTGGGGGTGACCCACTTCATTCTAAGAAATGGTTCCTGCAGGTCTTTACCCTGTATTAGCTTGCCTTCTCATACAAGGCTTTTAGGAGGAATACAGAACACAAACTATTCCTCCTGTGTCCTGCTTGGTGACTAGGAAGCACAGTGCTTAGAGGAAATAGCCACCTGGCAAATGATCTGATGGCCAGCATCTCCCCCACAAAAAAATGTCCTTAACTTGAAGAGCATTCATTCTTTACATCTACAGATGTAAAGACTCAAATTATCTAGGGTTTGGGGGAAGGTAAGTGATAAAACCATTAAACCTCCAAAGGGCATCTAGATTTTTACTGAATTTTATCTGATTTACTCCATCATTTTTAGTGATTATGGTTTAGGGCCCATTAAATGTAACTGCATTTTCATTTAGTGATATGTTTAATATTTAATGTTCACTTTCTAATGTTATATACATTGGAACAGTGTAAAGTTGAAATTAATTGAATCTAGTATAATTTGAGTCTGCTAGGAGGATCATACTGGAACTATAATAACAGTAGCAATAGCATTTCTGGAAAACTGAAATACAGTGTAAATTCTCAGAAGAATGTTTCCAATAGTGCTGTTCTGGGTTCATCTAGGACAGAATTAGTTTTCAGCAGAAGATGGGAGGGGACCACAGCCAGGACAGACAACCAAACCAGCCAATGGGACATTGGCCTCAAGTTGCGTCAGAGGAGGTTTAGATTAGATATTAGGAAGAAATTCTTCACTGAGAGGGTAGTTAGGCACTGGAATAGACTGCCCAGAGAGGTGGTGGAGTCACCATCCCTGGAGGTGTTTAAAGAACGTATAGATGCAGTGCTTGAGGATATGGTGTAGTGGTTAGAGAGGATATGGTGTAGTGGTTAGAGTGATGCTAGGAGAAGGTTGGACTTGATGACCCTGGAGGTCCTTTCCAACCATAATGATTCTGTGATTCTGTGATTCAATACTATACTGATGATATACCCATAATATAAGGGCAGGGGACTGGATGGGCCACACGCGCTCCTTCTCTGACAGCGCTGCTGGTGCAGAGCTAGTCCGGTCTATGTGGTTTATAACACTTGTTATATATATTGTTACATTACTGTTACTGTTATTACTATTGTTTACTTCCCCTTTTTCATAGTTCTATTAAATTCTCCTTATCTCAACCCATGGGGTTTTGTATCTTTTCTCCCAAGCCTCATTCACATTTGCAGGCAGGGAATGGGGTGAGTGGGTGGCCATGTGGTGCTCAGCTCACAGCTGGGTCTAAACCACAACAAGCTCATGCTCAAAAAGCCGTTCAGAGGGGTAAAAAAACCAGCAGAAATAATTACAGGTGGAAAATGAACTAATGAATATTCCATAACCTATCTCCAACTTTTTTTCAGAGATTATGATGGCAATTAGGACAGTATATACTGTTTCTTTGATATTGTCTATGGCTGCCAAGCTATATGCTCAGTTGGGTTATTCAATTCTTAAAATGCATTATGTTCAAATCACCCATTCTAAAGTGGTTTTCTGTTAGAACTACATCAAATGAAAGCCATATTGCTGGCTTAAATGTAATTCAGTTCATCTTTGTTGTGTCAGGATGTTTTATATATATAAGGGGAAGTAAATGAAAAGATTAAAAAAAACCATTAGTCCTCATGAGGTTTTCTTAATATCATCAGCACTACCATAAAGCCAGCTGATAAACTGCACACTATTCAAAAGAAAGAAATAGAATAAAATTAGTATTGCATTACACTAGATTAATCATAGCCCTGGGTTGCTGTCATTCTATGGAAAATAAAAGCTTGACTATTTCAGATTTTCAAGTTTCTTCTCATCCTTTAAGATTATTTGCCTTAAGAGGCAAATAACAAGCCCATATATTGAAGAAAGAAGACAATATTTTGGGCTGGTGGAGTTGGTAAATTTTTGTCATTGTTTGTAAATGACAGCAAAGCAGCAGCATTGATGACTTAGATCCAGATGGTTAGCCATAACACTTTATAATAGTAACCTAATGAAGCTTTTTAGTGTTTGTGACAGGTAAATGCTTTAAAGGTTTATGGCAGGGAAAAAGCTCAGTAAATAACTTGAAAATCTGTCTCTCTTCTTACTTGCATAATTATTGATTTTTACAATGGCATAATGGAACAGCAAAGCCTAGGTGAAGAAAAGGCTGGAAAAGATGAACTCTCTCTGGAGCTAATGGGATGTACAGTGGGATTTTTTTTACTTCTTGTAAAATGAATAGCTACTTAATAACCATTAGGCCTCTCTCAGACTTAGGAGGAGAATTTAAAAATCCATTTTCACATTGTTGCCTGTCCAGGGATCAGGAGCTAAAAATAAGGGAAATGAAAATTTTTCTCTATGCAAGTAGAGAATAATAGTTTCAGGATCTGAAAAGAAGAAAGTTCTGGGATCTCTCACATAAGCTTTTTGTCCTAATCCTGGTTACCTGTGAAAAGTATATCCAGAAATCTAGTGTTCCCCTTGCAACAAGGTGGAAATCTGATGGCTGACTATTTCAAAGGGCAGAAGGCCAGTCCTGCAGGGACTCTGAAGTTTCTGATAAAACCTTTTGCATTTGAAAACCAGGTTTTCAATAAATGGAAATTTTAACCGGAATAGTCCCTTTTTTTCTGTGGGGAAAAAAAAAAAAAAAAAAGGCAGACTTAAAACTCACTAAAGAATGGGGAAATTGGCTGAAAATTTTTCAGGTTTTGATCAGAAGTGGTCAGGTTTTGTCAGCTGTTTTCAGTTTCAGTTACAGAAAATTATACAACAACAAAAAGAAAGTTAAGAAGAATTTGGCTGAAAGATCTTTATTCCTGTCAAACCTGAAAAAAACCAGGTTGAAAATTTCACTTAAAAAAAGGAACCTTCTACTTCGTTAATATTTTTTACTGTGAGCTTTCCAAACATGATTGGGAAAGCATTGTCAGTTTTCCTGTGGGTAGGTGGAGCTGGCATGGCTCATGCTCCCCTGCAGAATCACTGAATGCCTAGTGGAAGATGGTAGCATTAATGGATTCTATAGCAGAACTCCCCAATTTTTAGAGGCAACCTGCCTCCAGCCTCTGCTGAAAGAATGACCCTCTGTCACATTAAGGGTAAGAGTGTGACATTTGCCTGCCAGAGCCCCAAGGGCTTGCACTGGAGCAGTTTCACAAAGTCAAAAATTAGGTTTAAGAGTTCTGTCCCAGAGCCCTGCTAAGGGCTTGCATCGGGACAGTTTAAAATTTAAAATGGATAGGTTTGCTTTATTAAAGCGACAGATACAATATGTTCAGAATTGCCATTGGTAAATACACTAACTGCAAAAAGGAAAATCGAGCTCAAGTTAGTAATTCCCAGGTAACGTCTGACACAGTCAGAGGCACAAGACTTTGTAATAGCACTAATATATAATAGTAATGCTAGGAAAATGTATACCATATATTGAAGGTGCAATTCTTACCAAGAAGGGGTCCCTGTTTTGGGTGGAGGAAGAGGAGTACAGCCCATTTCTGCTAGACTTTCAGTTTTCTCCATCCCTAGAGAGGTATTCCCCTCCTGATTTTTCATATCCTGATCTTGTCTGTCACTGACTTCCAGGTGACATTTAGCATGATTTGAGTGAAGAGTTGAGTAACAGTCATGTATGTTTAGCATGCACTCCATTAGGCTCATTACTATATTTAAGCGTGTACATTTTAATATTTATTTTGCCATTAACTAGGCAAAGGTCTTTGCTCAGACACTACAGTCTTCAAAATCTATGTCAAAGCTGTTTGCTTTTCTTGTTTTAGCCAAAACAGTACTGTCTCATCTTCACATGACTCCCTTCTTCACCCATTTGGTGTGCCGGCTCAAATCAGTCTCCACACCCAGAGATAGCACTAGAATCCCATGTTTGCAAGCATCTTAACCTTTCTCCCAAAGTGCACTAAATTAGCCTGAATTCCTGTCTCATGGCAAGCTAGGACATTATCCTACACCTTCAAAAGTGTTGGCTGACACTACATTTTTGCCACTTTACAGCGTGGCTGGTAGAACAACAAAAGCAAGCAAAGGATATGCAATTAAAGCCTACAGCATGTACACTAGAATAATAATAAAATAGACAATGTCAAAAGGGAAGCCACTGAGGAAAGAACTATTAATCTAGTAACTATGAGCATTGTTGAAAGCACACCTAAAGTCAATGTAAACGGTTGGGAATAAGGTATATAAATAGTACAATGGGACCACAGCAAAGAATTCTATGCATAGTTTATTTAGAGTGAATGGTGTTATGCAAATAAAGCATTTCATTGCAAAGGCTAAGACACATTCTTCTATTTTCTACTGCTTAAATAGAAATTATGCAGCCATTGTTCACTTAGCGTTATTGAGGGAAGGTATACTTCAGCCTCTACAGCTCTTGCTTGCTTCACTTTGGTTATTTTGGGCCACGCAGTCTAACTTAGGACTGTTGCATGGTCCTGATTGTCCACTGCTGGAGGAACATGACTCTTCCTTTAGCCCTCAAAGGTTTAAGGTGAGGGAGTCTGATAGGTATCAATATTTGATTGATTCATGAAAAAGTCAGTTCATAGTCCTCTTCCCTCTTTTCCCCAGTTGTCTTGGCTTCCTTTTGAGGTTCTGCTGGAAGAAATTCTGTGCCTTCATACTAAAGTGAACATTTCATTTCTCAGTTTCTACAGATCAAGTGATGAGATGTCATGTGTGAACTTCCTGAAGGCTAAGAAGAGAATCTCTGACTCCCCCACAGAAAATTGTGAACTGCGATTTCTTACTGGCTAGTAACACCTTTGATTCAATTTGTATGAAAACTCAATTTACTTATTAAAATGGACGTTATTGCTCAAATACTAGAAATTCCATTTCTTATATGTTCTAAGCTGTACAATTGTCAGATTTTTATGGTTTAGATTGTAAATGTGTTTTTCTCTGGCTAATTATTGGTATTATTTTTTTAATTTTGATGTCTTAAAGGCCAATGTACTGTATCATAATAATATGAAGGACATATTTAACAGGTGTGGGAAACACTGTATACAAATGTATATTTCTAAAAGCTATTTTTATGATTAGCATGTTTTACTGTTTTACCATATTTAGAGTCAGGTGATATTGCACTTCTTTGTTTACAGCTTAACTCAAACAAGATCACAACTAAATACATAGTATGGTATTTTTCATTATTTTATTTATTATATTCATCATTGGAAATAGTTATGTTTGCTAATAGGGATAGCTGCTAAAAAGTGAAAATGCTAAAATAAGAGAGCAGTCCTTTACAAACTGTAAACTGGATCCTCCTGTAAATCTCTTTCTTCAGATAAGCACTGTCTGTGTTGTCATTCACCAGGCAGTTGTTACAGCTGTTCTTTCTGCAAGTCTCTAAAGACAATTTGTTGTTACCACATGGAAAGTTTACATGATGGTCAGTCACCTGTTTAGCCAGGTGAATTAACTTAGAGACTGCCAATATCTGACAACCTGAGTTAGCCTACTGATTACTTTTTGGTTTATTTTCCGGAAGTAGTCTTTCCACTCCTGAACCCCTAAAGCCCTCCTAAAAGATTCCAGTTGGAATAATTAATTATTACAGATGATGTAGGAGGAACCTTAGTATAGTATTTCTTAATAAATCATATCTCTTTTCAAAGAGAATGGATGCATTATTTCTCTTGTGTTACTGAGATATTAAGGGTATCAAAGCATATATAATACAGGCACAAGGTCTTCCATAACAGAAGTACCAATTTGTTCACCATCCAAAAGCTAGGCCTCCTTAGCACTGCAGATGACATGAAACAAGGGATAGATAATTATTTATCTACATCCTTATGTGAGATATAATCCTATAGGAAAAGACATGTTTTTAAAGTGATTTAAAAATATGTTTAATAGCTACGGTCTTCCAAGAGGGAGAGACATTAATTTAGGAAGTACCTTATATGGTCAAATGGAGATCAGACCCAGTTGAATGCCAGTCTGCAGCACAGAGCCCTGACATCCACTGGTATCCATGGCCAGGGGTATTTTGTGTGATCCAGCACCACAAAGAAGAACCCTTGCCTTTCCCTTTCAATTATTCTCTGTAGAGTGAAAACAAGGGAAAAAATGACAGTGCCTGAGATACTCTTTAATAGATTAAACCTTCAATTTCTCTAAAACCCAGTAGTTTCTGAGATTATAGGTTACCTGAAACAGTGGGGGTATGAGGAGGTGGGAGCTCAAGGTCTCCAGTCAAGTCATGTTTCCAATGTGGGGACTGTCATCAAAGGACTGATATTCTTCAAACATTTGGAAGAAGAGCATACATTTGAATTTAGTTATCTATTACTGAGTGAGAATTCACTTCACTGGGAGACCATGTAACATAGCACTCAATTATGTTTGTGTATCTTATATTTGGCTTGTCTATTGTCTGTGGAGTTACATGATTTACCTAAGTGCTGAGTAGTACCTAGCTACTTAATTAAGGAAAGAATAGTATAAGTACTTATGCCTGAGCAAAAAGAATCGCAGCTTCAGAATCCAACAAGACTGACTCTCCCAGAAAAGTACAGTGAAAAATATTACTTCTGTGTAAATGAAATGTTAGGTCAAATCAAAGGGTGAAATATTTCTTCACTTTCTATCTATTAGTATAGGTTAAGATCATTTCTAACTGTAAAAATGCGAAAAGAATTGCCATTTTGGGATCTCCACCTTTGGCTGACAGTTGAAAAAAAGAACTCCAAGCCTTAGCAGCTCAACGGGCATTTTGCCCATTTCAATTATGTAAACTGCTGGCTGACTTAAAAGATGCAGAATGTTATCCAAGAAGATCAGTGCTGATATTAGTGTTAATAAACTATGTATGAGAAACAGCTAGGTGTATCATCTCTTCACCAATTCCATTCTAAATGAGCTAATAATCATGGAAAGCACTCTATTAGATTTTTACAAATTCTTTCCAATCATTATCCTTAGATTATATATTCACAGAAATGATTGCACAGTCATAATGTTGACACTGTTTCACATCACAGTTTAGCTCCTGAATATACTTTGAACACAAAAAGACACCTCTGATAACACCATGAGGCACTACTTCATTTGCAATCCAGAAGCTTGTTGTGCTGTGCAGTCGATTACTAGCAAGGTTTCTTAATGGCATGTTTGCTTCAAATCACTACTGAGGATGCTGGTAGCTTCAACAGAGCTTGATAGTTCTTTACTTCTCATGTATGTAGTACGCTCAGCGTTGTTTGCCATCACTACCTATATTTGTTTTACATGGGTTTTGTCAGTTACAGGTTTTTTTAACATTGCTCATCCCTTGCAATATGGAAGAATAGGAAACATAAAGGATCTTCTGTATCATTCAGTTTGGATAGTCAACAGTCTTATAAAATCCTTTATGGACAGTCCTGAATTAAATATATTCATTTTCGTCACAGACCTATACACTCTGTGTGTTTCAGATATTTGTTTCAAACCTGTGCAGCTGCATGAATAGAAAATATTTAATAAAAAGCTTTAAAGTTTGGATCAAGAAAAAAATATTTTTACTTTTGTAAACTCTTGTATTACATATTGTTGCTCTTCTTATTAGTTTTCTCTGTAGATCCATTTTTAGTTCTGAAAAATCATTGTATTTAAACTATGTAGATATCTACAATCTTGTAAGCAGTCATATTTTTAATAGGTACCACTGCAAGTTAGAATTAAAACATTCAGGGTTTGCCCATATAGAGCAGATTAATGGTTCATTACAGTTTTCTTTAAAACATTGTAACATAATTTTTACATGTCTGTAAATAAATATTTTCTCTGATTTATGCACCAATTCAGTTTTGTAATTTCTTATTTTAATATGTGACTAAGACACTTTCCAGGAAAAATACCAGTTAAAGCCCTGTAATACAACTGTGCTTCACAAACTTCCCAAGTGGAAAAAACAGGAACAGGCATCCATACTGTGAAGTACTTCAGTAAGTAAGATGGAGAAAAATGAGGTAAATATTGCTATCATTTTAACAGTTCAGGAAATTTAAGGACCGGTCCTGTGTTAGAAAATGACTGAGAAGAAATGTGACAAACTTCCTAAAAAGAGGAAATTATTTGGTGGGGTAAGAGAGAGAGAGAAAAAGAGAGGCCCAGTGGTGATATTTGAGGAATGCATTTTGTTAATCCTGGAAGCTTCCAAGTTAGCATGACTATAAATTATGAAAGCCTTGTTCATAATAATTTTCTTTTCAGTATTCAAACACACTTTTAATTGATAGCTTTTTATTCCATTCACAAGGTGCTGCTGCACAGACAAACAAATTGCTGCTGAAAAATTGGTCCAGAAAGTATACAAAAATGTATCTAAATTGTATTGGAATTGTTGGGAAGCAAGACAGTTTTGAAAAGTGTGTGATTTACATATGGCACTTAGTTTTCTATATTTTCAAATGTCTGGTCCTTACTGTTAAAGCTATGCCAGATTTTGCACAAATTTATGAACTTTCTAAACAACTTGGTCTTATTATGCATGATACAGGGCCAATCACTCATTCAGTAAAAACTCTGTTACCGATTAAATAGTAGCTGATTAAAATAATTCCAAATTCCTTTTTAGTAGAGAATGTATCCTGAGAACTTCAAAAGTTTCAAGTTTCCAAGTTCAGAAGAATCCTCAGTAGTCTAGAAAATTTAAATAAGGAATATATCTGATTTAGAGGAAAGAGAATAATAAAGCAAGATAATTTCTTTTTCTGCACTTGTCTGTCAAGATCTTATGTAATAAAAATCATGAAAAAATTCACTTCAATAATCTTAAATTCTGTGTTGGATGATAGTGGGCACAAGGGTGATTACTACTGAAATTAAAGCATCAGTCAGTCAAGAATAAGCAGGGAGAGCATCCTCCAGTGTTGGATGGATAAAATGTCAAACCATCTAACATTTTATGAGCAAAGGAGTAATATATTAACAATACTTTTGGAACAGAGAAGTGCTTAACTCTTTGTATAATTAGCAATAAATTATAGAATATACACTTTATGCAATTAATTTGTAGTCAGAATTATATTCCAGTATTTTTTTATTTGATCATATGAAGTTCCATTCTGAGCCTCTTTTATTGGCATTAGGGACAAAGACAAATATTTTTGAGTTTTGAGCCTGTTAGGAAAACCATTATAAAAGTAAAGCACAATTAGGAGTGGAAGAGATTTCCACAGAAATTATGTCATCCTGTCTCTTTGCCTTAGGAGTCTGAAAGGGTGGCTCCAAAGCAAAACACTGAAAAGATTTTCTTCTCTCATAAATTCTTTACTGTGAGACAGTAACCTTGTTCCATGTCTGCATCACTTTAGGCTTTTATCCTCTCTGAAAGGAACTTGCAGGACTTCTCCATAGTAAAAGCTCACCAGAGTGAGATCCAGCAGCCACAGATCAGAAAAAATCATCTCTATATGGTTAGGCTCCTACACAGGAGGAAAGATAGTGTGTGTGGTGAAGCTAAGGGCAGTTGGACACCCTAAACTAGGAGAAGAGATGTCTGTTTTGGCCAGGGTCTGCCAATCTTACCAGTCAACTAAGGACAGACCTGACCACAGGGAAAGGAGAGCCCAGCCAAGGCTATGAGTAAAGATGCAGGGAAGATTCTGTACACTAAATAAAACCAGCACAACCTGGCGAGTTAGTACTGTAGCTCTGAGCATTTCTCACCAATGAAATGTTCTGGCTATGACAATGAGAGAGAAAGCAAGGACATCTGTGTACAGCAGTTGCAGCCCTATTCCAGGCTTCCCTTCCCTTATAATCGACAGCTCTGGAAAACTGCTAAGAAAACCCTTTGAGAAACTGCTTAGAAAAAACACTGAGTACTATAGGAAATAAATAGTTATTGTGTTTTGGATGGTGGGGTTTGAGACTCATTTGAGACAAAAAGAGCTTCATGTGTTCCATTGATGCCTATTTTGTGGTTGCTGAAGGAAGGATTTATTTACTTAACCTCTCAAAGAAAGATTGCCGTTCCACACTTGTATGAACAGAATTAATCCACAATTATCACACAGTGTTTTAAAAGAAAAACTGATTCCCATATCATCTATCCCATATATTCTAAAGATAGCATTTAAAATTTTCTTATACTGTCCTGGCTATGTATATTTCACAGCCTAAGGTAATTGAGAAGCTTTCCATGACAACTCTGTGGTGTATTACTCTATGTGAATATATTTATGATATGTAGCATATATGCATATATGGGGAAAAAAGATATTCTTCTTTTGCTTTATACTTCAGATAATTAGAAATGTTTCTTCTCAACTGGTGACAGTTAATGTTGTGGAAAATAAGAACTGAACTCATCCCTGGGGTAACTGCTGATACCAGTTGTTAAACGAGTACATTCGGTGCCGACTCCAACCAGATTCTTCAGCAGAAATACTGCCTGGTGCTCACTCTCTGAGAAGTTACAGCAACATTTAGCATCTTATTTAAAGAAAAAAAATAAGTTATAACTCATATTGCTGTTGCTAGTACTGCTACTGCAGCAGAAACATGGTGGAGGAGCAGAGGACACTGAACGAGGCAGTGAAACTTGTTACTGAAAAGGTCTTACCTGGGGATGACTGAGGAAACTACTAAAAGGGGATGTGTTGCACTTGTATTCATTTTACTTTTGAAGAAACCTNTATTTTCACATCACTATCTGTAATTCCATGATTCTGACTATTCTTTCAAGGACTAAGTCTCCAAATTTCTGGGTGATTTTGGCTGAACTTCCCAGGAATTCAACACTTACCAATGTGCACATGATTGCACGGAAAATTAACTCCCTATTCAGAATTTTGGCCTTGTTGTTTAACTCACAAGGTGGAAGAGGGAGATAATAAATGTCTGTTTACTTAAGTAGCTACATTAATTGTAAATCTATGCTTCCATTGATGGGAAAACTGTAGATGAAACAGCTACATTTCTGACACAATCTAAATGCCAAACTCCAAGGAAATGTACACAGGTCCCATGAGGAAAAGGTCTATGTAATCATAACAAGATGGCAACTGGGCACTACAAGTAGAAAAATCAACCTAGACAGCAGCCCACACTCGAACCACTTCTACCGAATGGCTGATTGCCAGCAGCAATTGAACAGTTTCTATTAACCTTTCTTCACAGGTAAGTGTTTTTATATGTTATGCTAGTTTTTATTATGCAAACAGGTAAAACAGCTCTCAGGTAAATGAGGTTGCACTGTCATAAACCAGAAAAGAATTTGGACTAATGTTCTATAAATTTATTTCAGCTTTAGTCATTTAAATATTTGCCATGCACAGTAAGTAATGTTCACTGTCTCTGACTGGTAGGTGAAGACCACAAACATTTCTTCTTTGAATATTCTTGAGCTTTTAACACATGTTTTCTTTATTTCATCTCTTTTTTTAATCTCACTTTTCTCTCCCTACTATGTTAAACTGGAATTATAAAAAAGTAAACATTTAGTAAATATAACATTCAGAAAGTATTCGCAAAAATGAGAAATTTAAATTCATTAACACAAATAGGAAACAAGTTTTGTATTTGTGAATATTCCGACAAGTAGAATTGATAAAAACAGGAAGGCTTTCAGTTGTACAAATCTATCTGTAGTTTTCTTTTCTAATTTACCCTTAGACCATCCTTATACGGCTTGATCGCCTTGTGTGTAAAAACACTGCAGTTAAAAACAGGAAATCAAAACACAACAGTTATGTTCATATCAACAATGGAGCTATGCCACAACTCATATTTCTACTCAGTCAAAATTCTGGTTTATGTAATTGCTGCACAAATCCTTGTGCATAAAACATATAAATTGATGTCTGAAGTGATGTATTGCGGAGGGTGGGGGGAGAGTTTTTTGCCAACACACAGTCTTATATTCTGGTCTCCATCAGTGCTCAACATAGGAGGACAAAGTTTTATGCAATATGCCTAAACGTTTATTTTCTTAGTTCTATACAGGGCAATTTTCAATGACATGTGTCAGGAGGTTTACTGTGTGATGGCATTTTGCATTACTTGTAATCAGTGTATGAAATGCTATTTTACAAATCTGTTCATTGAGCACTATTGTTTAAGGTAGCGGGCTTCAGAGAGCAAGTGTATTTCCAGGTCATGTCTAAGGAACATGAAAGTGGCTTTTGACAGCAAGCTATATAAAATCAATGGTGCTGATTTCAAGGATGGGTGACCTTTCGGATTTGACTACTTTCCATATACACGGGGATCATTTGTGAGTAAATTTCATGTTCTGAGTGTTTTTTGTGGTAAGCCAACAAGATGGAAAAAACGGTAATCCAGGAGTGCTATCATCTTAAATACAGCTGATTCTGAACAATTTGTTCCACACTAGTTTTGGAGGATCCAAGACATGTTGCAAGATAACATGGTAGCAGCAGATAGTCAATAATCGCAGTAAGAAAAATGACAAAAATCACTGCCCATGGAATTCTATGCAGGCAGACATGTAGACAAATGACATTGCTGACTGTTCTCTCAGATATAGACTTTAAGTAGAAGAGAAGCTCTATGAAACCCCACTCAGTGCAGGGCTGCAAGGAGAGCACCTCTGCTGCCTACTTAAGGGAACAAAGAACCTGAGCAGATGTTAGATTTCCAGCAGCTTCCTCAGAGATCACACTTTTCAAAGGCATCTTTTTACAGAGAACAAGCTCAAGCTTTTTACCCATCACCTTCGGCCCCCTTTTGTGTGTGGTTTGTCTCATCTGCTAAAACTACAAGTTCTTTCACAGAAAAGAAAGCCACAAACTGGTCTTCTCCTAGGAATGAAAAGCATGGCTGAGTGGGTATGAGCGTGCACACACACACACACATATATTTGCAAATGGAGGCAGCCCCTTCCAATCTCCATTGCCCAGGGCAAACTCCTTGAGGAGTGTGAACCTTCCCTTTTTTCAGTGTAGTTGCAAGAGACTGAGTTTGGAGGACCAAAACTCTCAGGGCTTATGAGCTCCTCTTTAAAAATGTCTTTATAGATTGTTTTTCATCTGCAGACCTCAAGCAGTCCTTTCTTGGTTACAGGGACTGAGAGGTTATTTATCTAGCTCACAGGTTTTTCCTGTTGGCAACAGCAAGAATCTCAGAGGACTAGATAGGATCCTGGCCTGGTAAAATCACTACAGATTGAAAGACTCTTTGGTGTTCAGTAGTTCACATCTTTATTGTTTTCTTATGGGCAGACTTCTAAAACTAAATAATTCATATCGTGCTGGGTATAAAGTTTTACTGCTGTGAATAATCAGCATAGTAATGGACTTTAAGTCATAAATCACATTTGACTTTCCAGCAAAATGTCCCAGTAGGAGTGGTTCTAAGTTGACAGTGTTAACCAGGGCTTGGAGCAAATAGTGTGCAAAAGCAAAATTATTTAATCTCTCCACACTACAGTGATGTATATTTTCTCCAGCAATTATAATCAGATTTTAGTGGTTTCCATAGCAATGAAGGTGAAAATTTAAAAAGCCATGAAGGTATCCAACAGCAAATGCAGAAATGCATAATATTAAGAATGTATCCCACTGAGGCTTGGTTTTCAGGAATGCTGAGAAAATTAAGCCAACATTTCCCATTGAAAAGAATAGGGTTTAGCTACCATGAATCACTATAATTGAGCAAGGATCATGCTACTGTAGCATGTTGCCTCTCTGAAAAAGTATCTCTACTTTCATATTCATATGTGATCTCCAAATCCCATGGGGCTGGAAATTTGCCAAACATTTCAGCCTAAAGTCTAGATGAATTTTAAAACTATTTTTATCAACAATTTTTTTGTTTAGCTTCATATATTTCAAGGCCAAAAGGAAGTATTATGATAATCTGGTCACCAGCATAACCTAGAATACAGAATTCCTCCTACTAATTCCTACAAATAATTAAATCTGTTCTGTTCTTATGTAACATTGAGATCTTTTATAATACCAAAAGTAATTTTCAGAACCTGTATGATCAGACTCTACCCTTCATAGCCTTTGTTTCTAATGAATCTCTTGGACAAAGTCTTTAATATGAACTTAACATGGTTCCTTTCAAGCAGAGGAAGCAGCAGCAGTCCCCTCCAAGAGGGTTGCTTAATGCAACACATGGCTGAAAGATGAAGCACATTTACAGTGTAACAGAGAGCACCAGGGAGACCCATAAGCTAGTTAAGATCTGAGCTAATAAATCTAATATTGTAGCCTATGTTGACCCTTTAGATGAGATGTAGAAGCAGTATAATCACATGGGTACTCTGCAGTACCTATACACCTATACTGCTTTCCAGGAGCGGTTGTGTTTTGGGTAGCTTATGTTTCACAGAGTGCTCCACAACTCTCCTGGTACTAGTGTTAGCACATGTGCTGCCAGCTCAGGTTTTTTAGCCCATTCATGGTGCAAAGGAGGGCTAAGACTTTACCTGCACCTACTGGTGTAGATGTGTCTCAGTGGCATATACTGTGGATTGACAAGATGGTCTCCAGAGGTCCTTTCCTACCTCAACTATTGCAGCATGTTGTGTGGGAGCATGCCAGAATCAGCATGTAACACTCATCTTATATATATTCTTTATCATACGAATCTCTTGCGAATGTTCAAAATACAACACGCTCTCACCGTGACAACTTCCTGAAGGACTCTTTTCCCAGTAGATTCCTGCAGCTGCTGAAGTCATACTCAGATTGCTTTCTCTCACCCTGTTCAGGATGAGTATTCATTCATAGTCAGTGAGCACTTAGTTAACATAAAGAGGAACAGTTTCAGCTGCAAAGGATCAAAAAGTCCTATCTCAGAAAACTCTGCAGTCCTGCATCAGGGAGGTGTTAGTTGAAGACTCAAAGTCTGTGAGACAGTGAGGGGATCTGATCCTGCCTATTCCACATCTGGATTATCTATGCTAAATTATGAGCTGCTGGACAAAGCAGAGCTACACAAAGAGTGGGATTAGGTAAGAACTCATCCTAGCTGTTTCCATGGGAGAAGAGAAATAGTCCTGAGATCCACTGTCTGATGCTTTCCAAGAAGATAGGCTATGCGTCTGCTTCAGAGAAGCAAACACAAACAGTAGTGGCTGGAGGGCATGGCAGACAAACAAGCAAAGGGAATACGGAGAGGTATAGACCTGAAAGGGATTGCCAAGGAACTAGTATCTGGCCCAAGGAGCAATACAGGGGTAAGTATCTCAGGGAAGACTGTGGGGCTGTTGGAAGGCAGAGTGAGAGGTTATCCCACTGCCAGAGTGCCACTGGATAAAAATCTAAGTTTTGTACAGGATCCGGAGTAGAACATCTAAAGAAATACATGACATAGTCCTTTCAAAAATATAAGTGACAGAAGAGTTCCTGTATGCACGCAGACAGGGTATAGGCATGAGTGATGTGAACAGGGCTCACAGAGTTATTAAGTCTAAGGCAACTTAGCCCAAGTCCAGACTGAGCGTTATCTTGCTACCTGAACCAAAGCAGCATGGGCAGGGCTAGAGTTGAGGGCAGGCTTTGAGGACTTTGAGACTGAACTGGGGCATCTATATACCACACAAGTATTTCAGTTGTTGTAGTCCTCATGGCTTGACTTGGACAAGTACTGGGAGTCCATGAGTCCTACTGGAGTCAATGCCAATACCATACACTTAACTCCTCAGGCATCCCTCATTAGGATCCCAAAATAGATGCACCAAGGAAGCCATTTAGATGCCTAAATACAGATATCTAGTGTAATTTTAAACCTCACTTTAGATCCTCCCCAAAGGAATAAGGCTCACATAGTCCTGTGTATACCTGCCAGACCCAGGAAGATGTTTCAGTTACTCAGGACATTTGAAACAGCACAGATGTGGATATTTAGGTTCCTGGATGAGCTCTCCAATTTTAACTGTGGTGTTTTGATAGGATAACTGGAGGAAGATGCCAGTAAAAACAGCTGAAGAACACAAGGAAAAGCTTTGACTGAGGGAGTACATTTTCAAACTGCAACCTGCAGCTGTATAATTCACATTTATTTCAGTAATAATTTCCAAAGATCTGCTCATATAACTAGAATTTCTTAAAGAAAGTCATAGAAAACTGGAAAAAGTCGATTGGACAAAGCTTATGAAAACCTAAGCTGGCAGTAATAAAACTCAAATTTATTGGTGAGTCCTATAATAGTTAACTAAAGTAGGAACTGAAACCCTGACCTGGTGTTACGCACTGAAAAAAGAATTAGATATAGCATGTGTTAAATTATCCTTTTATCACCTATGAAAGAACGCCAGACTTTGGCACTGATTATTGCTATTAGATGGACTATACTTTAATCACACCTAGACTCAATTATTGCCACAGTGATAGCTGCAGCAGGATATTTCAAAATATACCTCAGCCTGTGCTAACTTTGTACTGCTGGGCTCCCAATTAAAAGAAAATTACTGAAGGCCCATTTTCTCATCTTAGCACCCTAGGAGCTTGAAAAATAAGAATTATTTCTCACCATGAACTGTGAAATTAACGTAAGAGTGGTGTAGACTTCTTTTTTTCTTTTGAATTACAGGTCCACCTCTGGTTTAGCATTAGAGACACTTTGTAAAGCTACACCAAAGCAGCCCTGTAACCCAGCTGTAAACCTGGTTGAAGAGCAATTGGCACTAGCCAACAGAGTAATTTTCAGGGAAGGAGACGCTGAGTCCCAGGGGTAATCCCTACCATGAGAGCTGTAGGATCCCTCCCTACCAGAGCTTGATGAACCTTATAGACATCTTTCTTTGTCCTTCTGCCTTAATAAATGCAGAATCACACGAAGAAGGTAACTACAGCCTCACACAAACTTGGTATGCATGAAACGTAATGAGTTTCTTTTTTACTAGCAGTTAAATTCATTATAGAGATCTTGTGCATTCTTGCTGCTGTGAAGTAACTGGACATTTCTCTGTCTGTCACAGGATCAGCCATGTGAGAGCACAAAAAGGGGCAGGCAGGAGAAAGGTAGAAGTTTTTTTACAAGACATGGGCCTTTTTGTGTGTTTTTTCAAAGACCTACTTATTCTTATATTAGTACTACCTGATATTTAATAACCTGTACTGTTCTTGTTTTCTATATTGCTCTGTTAAACTTTTGGTGCACTATATATTCATGCTCGCAAATCTACTACAAAAGTTTCTCTTGAGGCTCCCATCAACTAAAACAGCATCAGAGATACCAGTTTTGAGAAGGATGTAACCCTTTTTCAACCATGTTCAGCTTTATAACTTGAATAAGACACAAAAATACAAAAACACAGAGCCTTTGCATTTCTTTAAAAACTATTCGTCAGTTCTCAGATTTCACAGAGTACTTTTTGGCTAAAACTGAGCATCTTGATAGAGCTGCAGTACCCAAGCCAGCTTCTCTGAATTATTATAATGTCATTTGTTTCTTTGTGAGTTGGATAATAAAAGCTAAGAGCTTGAATAGTAATTAGAAAGGGATTAGCCACTCTGTGGATAATGAAAACTTCCACAAGAGTATTTAAATAGGAATTTTAAGAAGGGCGTAAACACTTTTTTTTTTTCCTCCATGACATGAAGTAAACACTAACTGACAGCACAAAAGGAATGTGGAAACAGGTTATTCCATAACTATTTACTCTTGAAGTGCAACATGATCAGAGACTATAATAGGACTTGATGGAGGCAAGTTGAGGCTTAAAAGACATAAAGCAAAGATAGAGATATTACAGCTGTATATTTCTAGTGTTACTGAGCAAAATTGAAACATAATGACTCCACTACCGTGTTTCAGCTTACATTGCACTTCTCATGCTTCAGATAAGTACAAATACACTGCTGGTAACTCAGGAGGTGAAGGTACGCCACAAGCCAGGTCATCTATCCAGCATTTCCTGCTTCTTTAGAAAAAAAAGGGCTCAAGAGTAGATCATGTGCTTAGCTGAAAGACCATATTACCCATACTACAGCACTCCACTGTCTGGTTTCTTATACTTAAAATTAATCTAGTGATAATTCCTAGCTGTTCTGTATGTTGCTATTAAACTGTGCAGAGAGGATTCTTCTGGCCTGCTGTGATGAGGCATAATGTGATACAGTTTTTATTATCAGCACGGAAATGAGAGTTTTTTGGTTGAAACTGCATAGTTTTGCACTCAGTTTTGCAGTGATTCATCCTATCTATTATGCAGAAAGGAGGCACTAAATCATATCCAAATTACTGCACTTACTCTTTCAGTAAAAAGTTCATTTTCTGAGAATTTTCAAGGGAAGCTGTTAATTTGTTCATGGGTTAAATTTATTTAGTGATGAGATCTTTAATTTAGAAATCAGTGCCAGACCTTTTATCTGTCCTTGATGATCTGTGCATTGGCAAGTCTGCATATATAAGCCCTGGATCTTGAGAAACTCTGACTCTTCTTTGTATTCTTTATTGTTAGGTTTGAGGACCCTATATATCAGAAATTCAATATAACTGGAAGTTTTTCTTCAAAGGAAGTCTTTAAAATTATATTCTCCCTAAGAGAAGCTTGCAACAATATCTTGAACCACAAAACCAAGGCTATGTGATATCCTTGTTTAAGGCAGTTGACGTAATCAGGTAACCATCACTTAGTAAGGAGCACAGGAAGGGAGGAAACAGGTGGTCTTGGTTTGTGGGTTTCTTGGGCAGACCTCCCACCTAGCCTTGTCTCCAACCATAGCTCCTGCCTCTCATGTGGAGACTCGATCCCAGGTGTGACTCGATACCTTACCTTTCCTGGGACTGTAGATGGACCCAGTCCCTCCCACCACCACCCTGCTCTGATGCAGTGGGGCTATGCCTTCATGACTGCCCTGCCCATGCTGTGCTCACTCTCACCTCCCAGATTGTTGTTTTCAGTGCACTAGCCAGGCTCTTGCTGCTCCCTGATGTATACAAAATGAGTCACCTCTATGTACAAAGAATCTGGTAAGTTTAGTGGTTTACTGCAAAGAAGCTGCTGAAGTGAGCATATGAATGAATGATAAAGTTATTTATTTAACTTGGCTATTAAGTAGAGCTTAGCAAAAATCAGCATTTTTTTTCTTTTTGTTGAGAAAAAAAAATTTTCAGCATTTGTGTTAATGTTTCTGATATTTTTATCAAGAGCTTACTTCTATATCTTAAAAGGAAGAATGGAAATACTTGTACTCACGGAAAGAAACAGCTTGGGAAAATGGGAAAATATTGAGTATTTCAGTTGAGTCTTTGCTTTCTCTTGAAAGAAATGGCATTCCTACATCTGCATAACTTATTTCAGATTATTGAACTAAAATATCTTCTTCCAAATCCGTTCAATTTAAAACTGTATTTCCTCAAGGTAGCTCACTAGACCACAGAAGTTATCATTTATATGGCAGTTCTTTGTTATTTTCCTACAGATTAGGCTTTATCCCATTTCCCATAGCACATGAGAAGTATGACCCAGCCTATGGTGCATTACAGAGGTCAGTTAGAGAAAAGATATATGCATCATGACAGACTTAAATTAGAGGTGATTCATATGTACGAAGGTTAAGTGTACCTGTTGTGCGCTGTAAAATCAAAGTAAGCTGTTAACAACTCAGATTTTGGCGAGATGCATTTTATGACAGAGACAAACTAAGATTACATCAGAAACTATGTAAAATCTAGTTTATTTGTGAGCTAAAATTATTGGAAGTTTATTTAATTAATTATTCACAAATTTAATCAAGAAGATAAACTGCACACTGTTGAGAGTAGACCTAAAGACGGAAATTGTGAGTAATTACATAAGGGTGAGACACAGAATGTAAACAGCTGCTTTGACATTTGTCACTCTTCATACTGGATCATAAAAAGGAGCTACCAAGGCAGGCCAGACACCTTCTAAGAGACTTTACAGTGGTCTTCTGAGATTACTGGGGGCTCTTGGGATGTCCAGGTCAGGACAGCGTCAACCACATACACCAGCAGGAAGGCAGCACAGTTGGAACAGGCTTGCAGCTAGGCCTGTTATTTCTGGGTTTTACTCCTCTTTTTTTAGGGTAAAATAAAACCTATTTGTTCAAACCAGTTCAACCTGATGCTTGGGGGTGGGGGGAAGTTCACCAGCTGAGGACTATCCCAGTCAGTGGCACTGCTGCATGCTATGCTGCATCCACCACAGTGATCTGATGGAATGGGTTGAATAAACTTGCTGAGCTAATGGGGAGATACTCCCAGTTTGTTGGGAAGGCAGGGAGGCAAGTGTGTTTGGGGCTTCTGCAAGGCCAGACTTCCAGCCTGCTCCCAGCTCAAGTGCACAGCCACAGGAGATGACACAAAGGAGGTGGTGAGAATGTGAGGCCAGGAAAGGGAAGAAGACTAGGAAAGTCCCTTTGGAATTTGTCTGATCTTGCATCATAGAATCGTAGAATCACAGAACTGTAGAACAGTTTGGGTTGGAAAGGACGTCAAAGATCATCTAGTTCCAACCCCCCTGCCATGTCACCAGGTGAAAATAAAGTCAGAGCTTTTAATTTCCTTCCAAGGTTAATTCAAACAGGTTAGCTCAATCCAGTGCAAAACACATCCCAAGACTTAGAGGTGTGGCACAGCATGGAGCAGAGTTCAGGGAGCTAGTACTTTAACAGACAAACAATTTTTTTAAAGCTGTATTCATATTCTTTATTTGCAATTTCAATTACTTGCTTTGCACATGCGACCCATCTGTTTAGTGTAAGACCAAAAGTGTAGATAAGTCTGTATTTTCAGACTTGAATGTGGAAGAAGTTTTCCCACAGTATTGACTATTAATGAAATTTTAATATTCCAAAAAATGTAGATAAATGTGTATTAAGGCCTTTTGGATGCCTTCTGAGTTTAAGACTCTGGAGTCTTTCAGTTATCGACATAGTCCTAGTTTTAAGCCTGAATCTTCCCAGGTTCCTTTATTTCTTGAAATTTAAAACACTAAAATATAATATTTTAATAAACAAAAATTCATTTCAAAGGAAGGAAATCAGACACCACCTACTGTAACTCTCCAGCTTGATCCCTCCCAACACACTGGAGCAGCTGAGCATCTAATTCTTGTAGCTCCCTTTAGAAAAACCTCAGGTGTGAGGCAGCTTTAGGCTACTCTTTAAAAAAGAAAAATCAAACTTTCCTCTCAGACACCTATTTACTTGCTAAAAGGAGTTCAATCTCCTTCTCCATTTAATAAACAAAAGTTATATGATGCAGTCATCATGATTGCCTTAATATTGACTCAGGTACCTGTGAGGCATTTCTGGATTTCTGGGGACTGAATGTTGTTTATGAGCAGCTTGATTTTTCAATATACAATTTCATTTTCTCTCACTCTTTTTAATTCTACTTGAAGTTTATATATTTTCCATTACTGTAAAATTGACAGTCTTTGAATACACCAAATATAGAGACACTATTAAATGGCATTTATAAGCATTCCTTTATGTGGAAAGAAATCACTGAAAGATCTGCTGAGTTTGTAACTGGGAAAGCAGAACAATTCTTTCTTTCCAATATAAAAAGCCTTTTTTATCTAAGCAAATACTTATAGCAAGTGAAGTTCAATATTATGCCACTGAGAATTACAATCTGTTTAGAGCAAAGTAAAACTATTTGAAAGGAAGTATTAAATAGTGAGAAGTAGTTATGTGTGGTAATTTTCTAAAATATTTGGATTTCTCCTTTCAATCTCAGTCAGTTTTCTATATGCGTATCCTTTCCACTTCATATCTAGTTCACAATTTAAAATCTGCAGAAGTCTTTGAAGTATGTCATTTATAGTAAAAAGCACAGGCAGAATACTACTCTTTTTTCCAATGGTGCAATGAAGGAGAAAAGCATTGAGACCCTTGATTGTGCACCTAGGCCCCACATGGAAAAAGCATTGCCTAAATCCCTGCACTGAAGCAGTGATAAAGATATTTATTCAGTGACAGACGGACTTAAATTTACAACTGTTCTGCTTTCATTGCTGATATGCAGTCCTCAAGATATTACAAATTTATCATAACCATATTATGTCAAGATATGATATCTTAACAAATCTTATCTCTGTCACGCTGCCTTTTTTGTTTGCAAAAGGGTTGACGTCACTTGGAAAAAGAACGCAGCAAAGTCTGCTTCCCAAGGATCTTATAAGGGGGCATATATTCCTTCTCCTTTTGTCTTCCACATAGCACTACAAATACATGAAAACTCAGTGGTCATGTTTTACCTCTGGATAGGCTTTCTGTATTGCTAGCTTCTTCTGCTTTCAAGCGTTTGACAGCTTCCCTAAAACAAACCAGATAAAGCTAGTAGAGAGCTTCTAAATTATTAAAATTATATATTTATGCAGCACAGCATCATTATTAGGTTTTCTGAGCTATTATATATAGATAGATTACATATTGCCCACAAGTGTTGTTTCCTAGGGCTCAGTATTGGGGCCAATTCTGTTTAACATCCTTATTTTTTGCAGAACTTTTTGTGAACCCACACCAATCAGTATGAACCATGTGTTGCTATATTGCCTTCTGCAACAGTGAGAGAAAGAAATATTATTATACACATTATAACCATGTTAGAATCTTTTGAAATGCTGTTTTGAAGCATAATTTGTGGAATAATGCATGCCACTGGCTAATTCATTGAACAGGTAGGATTACTGCTCGCTCATATCCTGTATGGGCAGTTGGAGCATCTTCACACAATTACCTCTCTTCTACAGCAGACACTTCTGTTTTGTCCATCATTTGCAAGACCAAGATTAAATTAAGTTTAAAAATCCACACCTGTGGATCAGACAAAATAAACACATCTGCCTTTGGCTTTGCCATGGAGAAGCTCCACATATTTTCCTATTCAAGATACCTGAAAATTCAGTGATGACAACTGTAGGTTGATAGTAATCTTACAACCAATATACACATCCCTGCAGTGTTGGACAGAATGTCAGATCTACCTTCTAGAGCATGTCCTCCTTCTCACATGCTCCGGCACAAACAAATTTCCCACAGAAATCTTCTTCAGTTGCTGCAGCTCCATGTTTCCAAGGGTCACAGCAATGCAGAACTCTCTGTGCTGGTACACACAGGTAGGACTGTGTAACTTGTCCTTGTCTCTCTCTTTGGGCATGGCACTTCACTTGCTTAAAGCCAGTTCAGCTAAAAGGATGGCAGGTGCCCAGCTAGGTACTGCTGACTGCTGGAATCCTCTTTGCAGGAACCATCAGGAAAAGGGCACATTTCTGCATCCAGTTTTTACATCCAACAGATTCATACCAAAGCACCTCTGAAGCCTGGAGAAAACAGTGAGGACTGCTCCAACACTGGAAGCCAGAGGCCTTCTCTAGACTAGAAAGCCAGAGTTTAAGGAGCTACTTATCTTCTAATGTTCCACAAGGTAGACTATTCTCCAATCTTTTATTTTTCAAGTTCTTTCATCCACACTCAGAGAATCTAATTTTTCTTTTTTTAAAGTTATTATGTGATAGCAAAGTGTTTCACATTCTAATAAAACAGAAGGAAAAAAAAAAGGATAGTGAGTTTCTTTCCCAGAAAGGGTGGGTGGTTTCATTTCCTTGCTCTGGAAGACATGGGTCACTTGTGATTCCCGCTGCCATGCCAGCCTTCTTCTTGAGTTGGGCTCAGGTGATATACTGCCTAAACAAGGCTGTCTGCAGGCAAATTGGGGCTGATATGGAAGTTTGGGAAAGCAAGCAGAGGGCCTGACAGTCTGTGTTTTCTCCCACTACTGACTGCTGATTAGAGAGGAACACCGTCAGAATACATGGCATGGAAAAGCATGCAGTCATTTTCACTGCAAAATGTGTTTTGATGAAGAAGACTATTTTTTGCACTTCTTTGGTACTTTACTGCTGTTTCTTCTTTCACTGTAGCACTTAATGGTAAATTGAAATTATACAAATGATATCTAGGATGTTTTTTCCTACCATTTTCTCTGTATGTGGGAATATGTATTCTAGTTCTTCAGATCTAAGAAAGCATGTAAAATCTACAAAATGACCTTTACCAATTCCTTTAAAAGGGAAAAAAAAAAAGTCAAATGGAAGTGATAGACATAATTCACACCACAGTAAAAGGAAGGAAAATCATGCCAGTAGTGATATTTTTAAGCTTAAAACTTCCAGCTTTTGTGAACTGGGACAACTTCTGTTAGACACAAGTGAGTAAATGTAAATGAGTTTCAGTGGGTTTGTGTGATTTCAACAGTAAGAAAGCTGAATTAGACTATGTCGATTATGCAAAGAGCAGGGAGGGAAGGTTTGTTGTCCTCTAGACCCTCTCCAGCCTGTCCACACCTTTTTTGCATAGCGGGGAACAAAACTGAACACAGTATTCCAGGTGGGGCCTGACAAGTGCCAAGTAGCCTAGGATAATGACTTCTCTGTCTCTGCTGGTGATGTCTTTGTTGATGCAACCCAGCATCCTGTTGGCTTGCTTTGCTGCTGCAGTGCACTGTTCACTCATATTGAGCTTCTTGTCCACCAGGGCCCCCAGGTTCCTTTCCACAGAGCTGCTCTCCAGCCAGGTAGGTCCCGATCTATGCTGCACTCCTGGATCATGTTTTCCCGCGTGCAAGACCTTACACTTGTCCTTGCTGAACTTCGTAAGATTCTCATTAGCCCACTCTTCCAGCCTATCCAGGTCTTCCAGCTGAGCGGCTCTCTTTTCTGAAATGTCCACTTTCCCACTCAGTTTGGTATCACCAGCAAATTTCATTAGGGTACACTTGATCCCATCAGCCAGATCACTTATGAAGATATTAAACAGTGTTGGGCCTAATATCAACTCCTGGGGGACCCCACTTGTGAAAGATTGTCAGTTTTAAAAGGAGCTTTTTACCACCCTCTGGATGTGGCCTGTCAGCCACTTCCCCACCCACTGCATGGACCACTTGTCTAGACCATAACACACTGTTTCTCCAGGAGGAGGCTGTGGGGAACTGTATCAAAAGCTTTGGAGAAATCCAGGCGGACAATGTCTAGTGCTTTCCTCACATCAACCAAGCAGGTTCCTTGGTCTTAGAAGGCGATCAGGTTTATTAAGTACCATTTGCCCTTGGTGAATCCATGCTGTCTTTTTGCACTCACATGCTTCATTTGACTTGTGGTACCCCCCAGGAAGATTCATTCCATAAATTTCCCAGGGACTGAAGTCAGATTGATGGGCCTATAACTTCCAGGGCCCTCCTTTAAGCCCTTGTAGATGGGGATGACATGAGCCGCCTTCCAGTCTTCTGGGACATCCTCCAATCTCCATAGCTTCTCAAAAATCAAGTAGAGCAGCCTTGCAATGTCGTCAGCCAGCTCTCTTAACACCCTTGGGCAGGTAACATCTGGGCCCATTGATTTGTAGGGGTCAAGCTCCTGTAGTAGTTCACATACCACCTCTTCCTTCAGGTCTGTGTTTGCATTGGCCTGGATGTTTGTTTCCAAGGCCTGGGGCCCAACAGCGCTGGTGAAGAAAGTATTGAGGACGTCTGCCTTTTCAGCATTGTTGGTGACTAATTCACCTCTCCTGTTTAACAGTGAGTCAATGTTTTCTTTCTGTTTCTGCTTGTTGTTTACATACCTACAGAATGCTTTCTTGTAGTTTTTGACATTTCTGGCCAATTTCAATTTGAGCTGAGCTTTTGCTTTTCTGACTGCATCTCTGCACACCCTGGTAATGCCCTTGCAGTTCTCAATGGGTATTCACCCAGGTTTCTCCAGGGTTTCTTTTCTACTGGTGTGTTATTTCTTCATAGAGTACATAAGTTGTAGAAATTGAACTTCAACCACACAAATCAAAAGAAAATAGAAAAAAAATTAAAACCTGACTCATTTTGTATTTATACTTCAGCATTGTCTCCACTACCAGCATTTTGACAAGATTTGAAAAGATAGAAAAATACTCCTAGAGCTTAGCTGTATGAAGTGAATGTGTGAAACTTTTCTGTTTTTATCTCCGAGGAAGTGAACTTTTTCTTCCGTTATTGATCAGTCCATTTTAAGCAAACATTTCCAAGAGTGTTTTCTTTGCTAGTGTGTGGCATACAGATAGAACAAAGGGTTCAACACAAAGATAATGCTGAATCCTCATTGACTGATGCAAAGCTGGATCTGAAAATATAAGTCACTATGCTGAGGCAGACCAATAGCCTGTTTATTTAGCATTTGGTTTCTATGAGTGGCCAGTGCTGGATATTTCAGAAAAGCTGCTTGTGTCTTCAACTTCTCCTTTTGCCTTGGTAGAGGTATCATTGCTGTGAGTGGGCAAGCTACCTGTACAAATGTGATGAGATCTGTGAATAGTCCTTGGCACAGAAGACTGTTCTTAAGGATTTATATAAAATATGGGGGTGGGGAAGTTGGTGAACACATTAGAAATGAGGATAAATTGTTAGACTTCACAGAAGTTTTATAGTGACAAATAGTAATAAGTGAACAGCAAGTCATGTCTGGTACCTAATACCAGCACAGTTCTCAATTTCTGACAATGCCATATGCTACTGAGAAATAAGTCTAAGAATAGGTGTTGCTTTAAGCTGCAAATAATGAAGCACTTTCAACTCAGAACACAATACAGACACTACCTGTAGCAAAACCACAACTTATCAAAGTATAAAGTAATCAGTTAATAGTTTCTCATAATAACAAAGATTCTAAAAAAATTTATGATGAGGAAGGCAAAAATGAAAATGTGATTATTAAAAAAGAGATAGGGAGTTAGTCATATTTTACAATTAACTGTGTTGTTGAACAATTACTACCTAATTATTAATATCACAACTCTTGACTTTTAGAAGACATTCACTTTCGTCTAAATCTAGTTTTTACTTGTACTGCATTTGCTTTAAGAAACAATGAAACTTTCTTATTAAAAACTTTGGATCAACAGGAATGCATTCTCATCTGGTAGAGGTATTTATAGCACACAGTGAAGTACAAATACTAATCTACTTATATTGAATTATTTGGTCATAGGATTTGATTTTCTCTGAGGCAGGTTAACCACACATCATAAAAACAACCTTCTCTTAGAACCCATCAACCTCAAATTTCTCTGTGTGAGGGATACAGCACAGGATGAAAATTATTTAGCCTTACTGCAATTAATGACTTGAACAAGACAAAAAATAAGAGGATAATGGGGATGGGGATGGTAATGGTGGATAAGAGTAAATTACCAGAATTACCGGTCTTTAATAAATTTTGAAAGTGAAGTCTGATTGACTTTCATCATCTTTTTTGTCTCAGTATCCATCAAGCAAATTCTAGAGAGTTCATCTTTCTGTGAAAGAAGGGCCATGCACTGATTAGGCAGAGGCATTGCAGAATTAACATGGTTACTGATATTACAATACAACTATTGTATATATAGTTGGTGCTAATCTGGGCAGTGTGCACTTGACTATGTTCTACAATGCAGACTTTAGTCTGAAAAATGTGATTGCAGATCTCATGCCAGTCAGAAAATCACTTCCAGTCAGTGTTTTAAACAGCCAGGGAGACATTTTCTCTAGGAATGTATTTTTATGCATGGCATAGCTTCAGATGCTACGTAGAGAGATTTTTGTTGAACTCATTTTTAGTCTTGGCTTTGAGCCAGACTCTTAGATATATTGGTTCTCCTATTGCTTTAGACTATCCCTACAGATTTCACAGGAAGAGAGACAGTGATTGAAGAGAACCTTCTACTGTTACACTGATGTTTTACTTTGTCTTTGAGGAATTTGAGTGGGGTGACACAGCACACTAAAGAGATACTTTGAAAGAAAGAAAAAATGAAAAATGTCTAAATCCGTCTGAAATTAAGGGATTTTCTTTGACTTGTGATCTTTTGGGGATAGATTATGAGTTCCAGGGACAGTGAGGGGAAGAAATTGTTCTGACCTTGGCAAGGTTAATCACATGTGTTTGTCCTCCACCAACAGAAAATCTACACATATTTGTAGAATCTAAATTCCATTTCTTATTACACACCTGAGAAGGCAGAGACTATACCACAGGTAGTAGTTATTTTACTCCTACATGACAACATGCTTGTTCCCCGAAAGGTACACTTGAAGGACAATATTGATCCTGTTGCCCATGAGGGTAAGAAATAGGTACTTAAGGCTCATTCACCACTTCCTCTCCTTCAGGTGATCAGTTACAGGCCTCTGATACAGCATACCCAAATTAGTCTCATCTCACCTTGACCTCTGGTTTCTTACTGGAGTTATTCAGCATTCAAGGGTCCCCTTCACAGAGGGTGCAATTATCCCTCCTTTTCATGCCCTTCTGTCCATGCTGTTTCATCCATGCCTGTGTTCCAGTTGTTCATGCCGTCCCTCTTCCACTTGCACTCACTGATTTTGTGTCACTGAACCTAATTGTAAAAGCTAAGATATCTGGACCAGGGTTTTTCTCCAACAGGACTTGTTTCTCCTCTGTTGCCAGAGCACTGGAGCTATATTTTGGGTTAAATCGCTGCAAGGTGAAATGGAGCCTTCCTCCCACTACCAGAAGTCACAGGTTTCCACCCTGCTCAGTGAGTATCCTCTTGATGCTTCTGTGTAGCCTTCCCACCTTCAAGGTGCCTCCTGCTTCAGCAGAGTCCCTTGAAGATCCTATCAGTGTCTTATCTGTCATCCTTCACACAACAAAGGCTGCACATTTCTTGGCTAGGATTGTTTTGCTTGTTTTAATAAACTGAAGGAAAGCACAAAGTAGCAGAGGTCTCTGACTTTGCATTCCCTTGTTTCAATTTTCAGTCTGAACTCCAGCCTCCAGGAACATCTATGTGCAATGTGGATATTTTGCCTGGCTTGCACAGATGGGAAGTCAGACTAGCTGACTTCACAGTTATCTATGTACCTAAAATCTACAGTCTACACTCGTTTGCCCTTCTCTTTAATTATTTGTGAAGCAGAATCTTCTTCCAGCTGTGAAGAACATAGAAGAAAGAGGTGTGTAGGAAGAGATGCAGTTTAAATTCTCCACCGTAACTCTAACCTTGCAGAGAAAGAAAGAGCATCAAATGTGTAGAGCCTATTTTTTGGAACTGAAATGCTACCTAGCTGTGCATGCAGAGAGACAAAAAGCTAATGAGCTGGTGTCCTACTGTGGGAGTGTGTGCTGGGGATCTCTGAAATCCACCATAGCAGAAGATATTTTTCTCTCTGTTTTGGGGTCAATCATACTTCACAGTGCATGTTTCTCATTTTTAATGTGTTCCATTGGAGAAACTAAACTGTGTGTATTTGCTGCTGTGAAATGGTTTCTCTGCTATAACAGAAATACCTTGTGACAAACAGACACACTTCTTTCTCAAGCAGCAGAACAGACATGTTTTTAGGAATGGAAGCACCCTCACATGATCCACTCAGTCTGTGAGTGAACCTCTGTCTCCCACTAGACACAACTCAGTGTTTAAAGATGCTTCAGGGTAAGCTGCTCCAGAATGAAATCCTGATAGAGACAATCTGTCTGAAATCAGAGCTGGCAATGGCTGTTTCGTACTTTGAAACGTATTTCTAATTTCTCTGCTGTAACTCTCTAATTTTTTGGAGACACTCTCCTAAGCTTCCCAATAATGTAAGCTATTGAAGTTAGTAATTATTACACAACAACATAAGTTACTGAAGTTAATAAGTGAAGTTACTGAAGTCTTTCGTTAGTTTCTCCCACATAGACTAAATAACTCAAGCATTATCATTCTTTTCTGGAACAAAATAAAGATTAGCAGCATATGGCCATTCACTGAGATGAGTTCTTCCTGTCTATTTTAAATGTTAGAGGTATATGTGATGCTGAAAACATTAAAAATAAATCATGCTGCTAGTTTCCTTCTTGGACAGCATGAGAGCTTGACAGAGATTCTTAAATTTTATGGAGCTTCACAAGTGATTCAAACAGTAAATCAGCAAAGCTTACCTTTCTTCTTTAACATATGTATATAGACCACAAGCGGGGAATGGAACCAGACCATCCCCAACGGATGTACCTTGACTTGGAAACACTGGACCCTAGATAGATGCATGTTGATTTACATCAGCTGAAGTTACAGCCCATAATATTTAATTTGTATGCACACAAATGACCTGTGGCTTGGATTTTTGCATAATGATGTAAAATAGTCTGCTTTACCATGAAAATAAGGGCCTGATTCATAAAGTGCTCTTCTCAAGTGTCACTGACTCGAGCATTTAACTAAGTAGAGATGGAAGAATACAGGCTTATTGAACACTGTACTTTAAGGGAAAAAAAATCTCTATTTTAATTCGTCTTTCTTAAATCTTTCACAATCTTAACTGTGGCTGAGAGATTTAAAATAGGACTATATGCTTTACCTAGCAAGGCTTCCAATTAGTTTTTAAGGCAATCCTCATATTTTTACTGTACAAGGAGAAGCAGTAAAATTTATGGATCATTAGGCCAGTAAAGCTGAGAGGAAAGTAGTCGCATTTACTTTAGACAAGAAATTAATGCACCTATTTTTCTCAGATTTTTACGTTCTGAATCTATACTATATGTCACTGCCTCCATAATTCTGAAAATGTTTAGGTTCTTATAATTTTATCTTTTTTGAGTGTTAAATCTCTAGAATCGCTTGAAGAGAAGAATTGTTACAAGACAGATAATGAATAAATGGTTATCACATTACCTGTCTGGATTATCTTATTTTGGGATTTATTTGAGGCTTTCTGAAAGCTGCTACTATCTTTCAGGGAAAATTATAATAACACAAGCTCTGAGAATGTCTATATGACTATTACCATAAGTAATCCCATTTTCTTCAGTATAATATGAAGGTAGAAACACCTTTTTTTTTTTTTTTTACAGAAAACATTACACCAGCTTAATTAATTTACAATAGATTAGGAACATTGATTACTCAAAGATTCCTAATAGTATGTTATTCAGCTTAATACTCTAAAATTATATGTATGCTCTAAGAAATGCCCCTGGGCTGCTGCACCCCAGAACAATGGCCCATGACTGCAATACACACTTCTCCTGGGCCCACCTCTGAGTTCAGCACCATTATCCTGAGTAGTCACTTTGGCATCATGGATATCAGGCTGACTACATATGAAAGAGTTTTGCAGAACTAAGGCCCTGCTTAACACTCCCTTGAGACTGCCAGTTTTCAAGTCGCTACTTTATGGAATGGCTTGCAATCAGTAAGAAACATAGTAAAACATTTTCTAACAAGGCTCATATATGTTCACAAACCTCCAGGACTATAGCAGACTTAAAATACAGTTACTTAGCAGTTACTTAAAATACTGGATTTCAAATGTTATGATTTAACGTTCCCATATTTTGCATTTTTGTCTTTAGAACATCAAAATCATATAATTCTTTTACTTTTTTCCAGTCTGACCTTCAAAGGAAGTCAACTTTATTTGTCTTTCCGTCTTTCTCTGTAGTACTATTTTGACAGACAGTCTGATCTCTTCAGATTCAAAACCTGCTACCTCTTTATTTTATCTCAGCAAGTGCTGTCACTGGTTTTGTAAAGGAATTTCACTTTCACCTCATGGTTTAAAAGACCCCAGTATGAATAATATGAAACACCCCAGACACAGTGCTGACAACTGAAATCTCTGGCAATTATTCCAATTACTGAAGAAAGAGAATAAAAAAAAAATATAAGCACCTCACTATGACTATCTATAATTTTGTTGAAATTATATACATTATAATGGCATGTTCAACATAACATATGCATGTCTAATAATTCAGAAGAATTTATTCCCAGAGACATGTCCCACGATTTATCAGGACTGCATGCATTTCCACATAAAAGATTCAGGAGTTAAATTTCAACATGCTCTTTGCATGTGGACCCTAAGCGTGTTACCATTTTCATTTAAGTGCTTTACTAGATATTCATAAAAAGACTACTCTGCAGATAGCTTCCAGGCAAGCAGCAGTGTGGTGCTATTGCAGCAAGTCTACAAGTAATTTGACTCATCCGCAAGTAGTTTGACTCATAGAATCATAATTTCTCTAGGAAATGCCCTGAGACAGGAGCAAATTAAACCAGGTTACAATATATACTCCAGTTTACCTACATTTCTTACTTTGTGGGAAACTGAGAAACATACAGCAAAGCCAAGATATCTCTCACTTCTGCTGGCACACATGGGAAAGGGAGTTAGTGAAGTGTCAGATACTGTATACCAAAACACTGCTTTCAAAAGTGCAGGGGAGAAAAGATCCTTATGCTTATTTAGTCCCCTGAAATTCATGGCCACTGTTTAAAACCTTCATGCCTCTGCCATCTTTTGATCGCTTTCCCTCCAGTTTGTTGTGAATCAGAGAAAAAGTTATTTTTCTGAGACTTCCCCCACTTAGCTTCTCAGAGACGGATTAAATAGTAGTTTATCTGAAAGCATTATTACAATGGCAGCAAAGGTGTCCAGCTGCATCCAGAGGCATTACACGACACAATAAAACTAGAGTCTTATTTCATTGATGCTCCAGGAAGAGTCCAAATTAAGCCAAACTAGCACTTACACTCTTCAGTAAAAAAAATCCATAAATAGGCTGCTGTTTTGTTTTTTGGTTTTTGGGTTTTTTTGGTTCGGGTTTTTTTAATATGCTTTTTGACACAGTTCTTCAGGGAATGGCTTGAAATATCAAGTGTAAGCCTACATGCTGTTCCATGCATTAGCTGTTACGTCTTATTGGCTGCTTGCTCTTTAAAAGTCACATAACCTTATTCCTAAGTCACAACCTTATTTCCATGACCTGGAGAGATCCTCTGAGATTTTCGAGTCCTTTTTTTTGTTCACAAATTATACAGGTAAAATCAAGAACCAGCTTTACAGCAGAGAACTGTAGTGGCTTTCTATGCATTACACCACTCACAGCAATACTTCTTACTTTCACTGAACAGTATCGTAAGTAAAACTTAAAATACCAGAGCTCCCTATGAAGCACATTCACAAGCCGCACTCTTAAGTTCTCCCAAATGTTTTTTAACTGTATTTTCCCTTGAGTGACTATAGATCATATTCAGAATGAGATATAGGAGAACCAAGTTAGCCTTCACCATAAATTGAACTATACTAACCACTGTTGAAACAGTGGCAGCCAACTGTCCTTCTTTACTGCTTGCTCATTGCCTAATTATCACAAGACATCTTGTCGGACCAGTAAGAATCCACTTCAAGATAATTTGATTCAGTTCCTGTTTCTTATACTCTTGCCTCTCCACTTAGTTTTGGCAAATAGCAGCAATCATAATTTAGTCTCCTACAAAACTCTAGTTAATTTCTTCTCTAATTTATCTTCAAGTATTTTTAACCAGCACTGATGTAGTATAATCAAATGAACTAGACACAAATAAATGTCTAAGCTAAGAAAATAACAGCCCATATATCAATTGCTTTTAATTTCCTACAATAACGAGATTTTTCTCCTTACCTGAAACTGGACTGAACCTTCTTTGAGAACAGCCAAAAACTGAATTTGATTAAGTTACATTTTAACATTTATTTTTCCCATTAGTGGATATCCATAAAACTACTGCTTCATTCAGCAGTAAGTTCTCCTTCACAACTTGAGAGGAGAAAAATGCTGGATTTCAACCTGTTTACTTTTGCTTTCAGATAAAATTACACCATCTAAGCATGGGTAAATCTGTCAAAATAGCGAGGTGGTTTATTTTTTACTTTCCAGCAGATCCAAGAAAACATTTGAAAATTATGGTAAATATGAAGCACCATTTGGAGGAAGGAGGATACTTTTGACTAAGCAAAATAATTCTGAACTGATGTGTTAGTAGGCATGACATGTTCTCTGCAGTTTCCATTTCAGGCTTTTAAAACGGTTAGTTTAACAAAACCAATGAAGATATAGAAACAGAGAGAGATTTCAAGGGCAAGTGATTCCCAGGGTGCACTCACAAAAGCAAAGCAACTTTGTGCTGTAAACATAGTGGGGTTAATTTTTCACAGGAGATCTGCTCTTCTCCTTGAAGACATGTACCAAGATTCAGGAGAGTGACACAGTTCCTGAGCTCTACAATTTTAGGAGATGGAATTTAAGCTCAGGTTGCCCTGGATACAGAGGACAGAGAACAAATCAGGAAGGATCTGGAGGATCTTGGCCAAGTTTTCTCACAGCCCGCAAGAGGGGTATTAATTATTCAGCTATAACGTATGAGGCCTTTGCTGTAGCGCTCTGAAGAGCTTCTGCTGAATCACAGTGGTAAGTGCAGAGAGCCACCAAAGACGTTTCAGGAAAACAAAATAAAATTCTTGACAAGCATCTATTTAAAGATGCTACATGTAGAAATCGTCTGTTTCACATTCCTTGTAAACAGATCAGGTATTTCTTTGGTTGGTGAGAAGGAAAGGTGTATATATACATTTCTATTTTATACTTTCAAAGTTCTTCAGGAAATGATGTGGGTTATGGAAGGTAAAGGGTAAATAAGGAAGCACCAGCAGTCTGGGAAATTTTACTACTTTGCCCTTTTCAAAGTCAGAAAAGAAATAAGGAATTATTTTTTTTTTAAGAAAAGTGGAAACGTAGTAACTTCTAACTAAAATAGGGCGTCAAGAAGGACTAGCTAAAAACTGTTCTGCAGCAAAGTCTCAGACTAAAAATCAAAATACAATCTATTAGAGAAATTAAGCTAATGTTCTCATTTAGATGGGCTGTTTATGAAACTAGAAATGAAAGACAATTTAAAAGAAGGAACAGAGACTTGGGGTTGGGTGGTTTTCTTTTTATTTGACACAAACTCTTCCCAACTTAGGGTAATGCTAACTTTCTTCTTGGTTAATATATGGGCTTTTTTGAAATTAATCTTTTCTAGTATCTTTTTCCTTACAGACATCAGGTAAAAATCTTTCAGTCATAGTATCATAATAAAAACTGATTTATTTTCCTGCAGTTTGTGAAACATTTTATAATGGCTTCTGTTGACTTTAAAATTGTAATAATATATTTAAGGTGTAATTGTTCCTCTTTGATCATAAAGGAAAAAAGTTTTTGTAATGCTGACTACTGTGGCCTTGAACCATTGATGATACTCTTCTTAAATACAAGCATTTTAATCATATCATCCAAAGAAAACTTCATCTAGAGCACCTGTGCTTGGTAAGATGACCAGAAAGTATTTTTCATGTTTAATATCACTGACTGCAGTTCAAGCAACCACTCCACATTGGTACAATGAACCAAATTAATTTTCAGATCTCAACTATGAAGTTTCTAGCTCCATTCACAGCTGCATCACACCCTTCTTCAGATTTCTTCATGAGCTCATTACGGGCATAGTGTGGCTTTTTGCAGTTCAGGAAAGCCTTGCCACCTTTCAGGTCACTTACCTGCTCTTGAAAAGCAAACTGTACATTTTACCAGCTGAAATCTCTGTTACCCAGCACCACAGTATTCTTCCTACTGTAAGATATGAGTAAATAATAAAATATACTATATGCAACTGAAGTATAATAAACCCCTTAGAGCTCATAGATATTTCACCAGAGAACAGTCTGCAAATAAATTATTTATGCATTAAGCCAATGTATTGACTGCCATCATGTAGGCACTGTAAAATACAAATATTGAAACAATACAGAAATGGTCATGCAGAAAAGAATGTATTTAACTGCAGAAAAATTCCAAGACAACACTCTGATAGTTTTAAAGTATTTTATATCACCATTAGAACTGCTGCAGAGCATAAGGTATTTCTTTGAATACAGCAAACCTTGAATAATATTGCAGAAATACTTAATTTCATTTAATAGCATTGAGATGTGCATTTCATATAAGAAATGGCCTGACCACTTAGAAAAACTGATTCACAGCAGTCCCCAGTGAAACTGGTCAAATAACCTATTGTGAATAAAACCTATTCTAAATTTGGCCATTTCTCATAGAATAATTACCAATTAACAATGTTTTTCATTATTCAGCCAGCTCTAGACCACAGTATATTTATTTCTGAGGAAAGTATTAAATGATTGAGAAACTTTTGAGTGGAGAGCTATATAGCTTCACTTAAATTTTGCACTCATTTAGGGATGCTGTTGTGACTGAATACTGAGTTGTACTATACATAGCATACATATAAAGTAGAGAAAATCCCATAAATTTGATCAGACTGTGAAAAATAATCTTCAGGAGAAGACTTCTGTTTGAAAAATCCACAGTAATTAAGCAAATTATATTATAGTAGCCAGCATGGATTTACCAAGGGGAAATCATGCTTGACTAATCTGATAGCATTCTACGATGTCGTGACTGAATGGGTAGATGCAGGGAGACCAGTGGATGTAATCTACCTTGACCTTAGCAAGGCATTTGACACAGTTTCCCATAACATCCTCGTGAGCAAGCTCAGGAAGTGTGAGGTAGAAGAACAGATGGTGAGATGGATTAAGAACTGGCTACATGATAGAGCCCAAAGAGTGGTGATCAATGGTGCCAAGTCCAGCTGGAAACCTGTAACTAGTGGAGTCCCCCAAGGATCAGTGCTGGGTCCAGTCCTGTTCAACATCTTCATCAACGACCTTGATGAAGGGACAGAGTGTCTTCTCAGCAAGTTTGCTGATGATACAAAACTGGGAGGTTTGGCTGATACACTTGAAGGCTGTGTGGCCATTCAGCAGGATTTGGACAGACTGGAGAGCTGGGCAAAGAGGAA
>VZZY01022677.1:133139-199403 GCA_013400335.1 Eurystomus gularis
GTGAGACCTCACCTGGAGTACTGTGTCCAGTTATGGGCTTCCCAGTTCAAGAGGGACAGAGATCTACTTGAGAGAGTCCAATGGAGGGCTACAAGGACGATTAAGGGACTGGAACACCTGCCTTATGAGGAAAGGTTGAGAGACCGGGGGCTTTTTAGGCTGGAGAAGACTGAGAGGGGATCTAATTAACGTGTATAAATAGATGAGGGCTGGGTGTCATGAAGAAAGGGGCAACCTCTTTTCACTTGTGCCCTGCGATAGGACAAGGGGCAATGGATACAAGCTAGAGCACAGGAAGTTCCACCTCAACATGAGGAGGAACTTCTTTACTGTGAAGGTTACAGAACACTGGAACGGGCTCCCCAGGGAGGTTGTGGACTCTCCTCTGGAGACTTTCAAGACCCATCTGGATGTGTTCCTGTGTAACCTGCCCTAGATTCTATGGTCCTGCTTGGCAGGGGGGTTGGACTTGATGATCTCCAGAGGTCCTTTCCAACCCCTAACATTCTATGATTCTATAAGTGAAACGAAACTCTATGTCCTGAGTTTGGCTAGGATAGGGCTAGTTTTCACAAGAAGCTGGGAGGGGCCACAGCCAGGATAGCCAAACTGAACCAGACAACAGGATATTTGATACCACATGGACGTCAGGCCCACTGTATAAGAGGAGGGCTGGTCAGGGAGAAAGGCACATGATTTGAGTGAGCTGCAGCCAGGCCAGGGAGAAAAACACCTGGGCAGTGTGCAGTCGCATTTTATATCACCCATTTTATATATTATTTCATTAGTATTATTGTTATTACTGTTGCTTCTTATCTCTTTGTGTTGTTCTATTAAACTGTCCTTATCTCAGCCCACAGGGTTTTACCTTTTTCTCCTGATTCTCCTCCCTATCCCACTGGGGCAGAGAGGAGTGAGCGGGTGGCTGCATGATGCATAGTTGCCAGTTGGGTTCAAACCACAACGCTGTGTAATGGCAGCTGATAGCCTTCCACCTGCAGCATGATGTACTGTGCAAACTGTCCAGTCATTAAATGTTGTGCCATGTCATTCCCTGTATGCTGCATTTCGGGTTTCATTAACTTTTAGTGGTGTAAACAAAAAAAGAAGTATTGTGGGGGTACAAACTGTTTTTGTTACACATTTGAATGCAATCGAGAAGTGTTTTTTGCACACGGCATGAGAGTGACAGGTACCTTCATCTCTGCTTTCCCTGAGAATAAACAAAGCTTAATGACTGGACATTAAGGTTTGATACAATTGCTGATCTGTTTCTCTATCTTTGAATGAAAATGTGATCTGAACTTCTGCACCAGTTCCTTTGTCAAAGCATATAACCCCCTGCAAAGAACATATCCAGACTTCTCCTATAGCCAGTAGGGACCAATAGGTGCCTTCAGGAGATGATTCACCCAAGACACTCATCAGAAAACATTTTTCTCAGTTTAGTAAAGCATCTGTCTAACTGAAGATTTCATACTTCATTCTCAACTTGTAGTTGGCTAAAAGCAGGTGAGAGAACTGCTGTCTTTGATAGGTATCTTCTCTTTACTAAAATAAGCAGAGCAGTGCCCTATTCAACATAACACCAGAGATGTGCTTCTCTCGGCCTCATGTGGTACAGCTGTTCTCTGTTATAAGAAAGTACCCAGCAAACTAGTAAGTTGAATCTGTGTCTCCTACACCCATGCTGACTGCCATAGCCACTGGACTACTAGGCATTTGGGGTTGGTGTTATTTTTGGTGTATTTCTTTTTTACAGGTTTGTTCCTTTGAAAAACTTCAGCCCACCAAATAGATACTTTTGGACAATCATCCAAAGTAAGAAAAAAATCTGTCTCTGCTTACTACTAAATCTTTGCATTTATGAAATGGCACTTACTAATGCATTCAGTCTGCAATCCCAATTGTCTTTACTGCTTTTTACTCACAGTATCTTTCATTTTTAGTTGGATGATCCTCACCACTTGCCATGCCAGTCTCATGGAAGACCTGTCCATCTATAAGCTTCTGCTTTATACCTCACTGTCTTCTCACTAGGTTACGGATAAAGTTCTAAAATTAGCTCAGGGCCTGTACACGCAGTCCAGATGACTGGAGAGCACCCCATGTTGCATTTTTCTTTTAAGCAACTTTTTCCCTATCTGTCTCTGGAAGCAGCCTTCATAATCCAAGGAATCCTTCAGATATTTTATTTATTTTTCAGAGCTTTCAGAGATAGGTTGACTTTTAAGCACCCTTTGCCCCCTTCCAATGCCACTAAAACTTGTGGTTGCCCTATTTCTAAGAAGCATGGGCTATTGCTGCAACACTGACCTACAGATTACCATAAACCTGCTTCTTTCAGTTGACAAAGGTATTTAGTTTTCCAACATAAGTCAGTAGCTAGAGCAAAAAGTGATTAGACACGAAAAGAATAAGCAAAAATCCTGCATGTATTGATGTCTTAATCTTGTCTATTGTACTATAGTACCAGAAATCTGGTGATAAATGACATTTTTCAAACCATAATAAAATTAACATGAATTTCACTTTATGATAGGTGAATGTTCTCCCTGCTGATTTCATAGCAAAAGAACTGGAAAGGCAAATTATTTAGAGACTGTTTCAAATATAGCACATTCATATTTATAGACATAATATTGTTCATTCGAATGAGACTGTCAATTCTCACCTCTTGATGACAAATGTATTTTATCACAATGCTTACGACGGCTACAGAATATTTATTAAGACATGTTTTATTTGCTTAATTATATCCACAAGGCACACATTTATAGAAACAGAAGAACTGGAGAAAACACTTCTTCCTGCATTTATGGACTCGCAGCTGACACTTTAATTTCTGTAGAATGCTGTCAATACCACACAATGCCACAGGGATCATTAGGACAAAGAACTTGAGATGAACCGACAGAGAGTGGTAAACTGTCTGAAATTTTAACTGAATGCTGCCTAAGCCTACTTGCTAAGTTTACTGAAGCTGTGGGGCTGTCTGTTGTTTTGCACAACACCTTCTTGCACTGTGTGTGCTAAAAATTTCTGTTCTTCACTAGATAGAACTACTTATATGGTCTTTGATGTAATTGATAAAAGGAAACTAATGGTGTGTTGCATAACTGTGAATTAGGGAATGTGGCTGTTAAATTGACAAGTGTTCACAGACACGCTGCAGTTTCTCTGGGAAAATGTCACAGGGGTTCCTCCTTTATTCAGTAATTTGGTTGCAATCTAAACTTTGAGGATCTGTATCTATAATGTACAGAACATTTTGTGTGCTCATTAGAAAAAGCTGGAGGAGATTTGGATTTGCTGAAGGAATACAGTCATGCCATTATTCCCAATAAAATAAATATGAATAATGTATTCATGCTTTTAGAACTATACGTATGCATATTCTTAATGGAAGTGCGCACTCTTGGAGGTGTCTTTGCTCTGTTGTACCTTACATATTATCCAGTTTTTTGGACTTTGCCTTCAGTTTTTGCAATAGTTTATAATAAATGTGTCCATTCGATTGTTAGAGTTTGGGACCTTGCATTTCTTTTTATTGCTTTCCCTACATAATAATAGAACAAAAAGTTGTTGCTTGGGGTTTGAATTTTCATGCTTCTTTTTTTCTAATCTTTCTAGATAATGTTTTTCTCTACATAACAACAGAAGAACAAGTTATTTTATGCTTCATTAGGCTGGGTGACATATTCTCCCAAGATCCAATGGTCAGCACTATTATCAGCAAATAGTGTGTTACACTTCACTGCAGTTTACAGGAAATTATTGAACAAGTAACTATAGAATACAAAAGGTCCAATTATGAATTTATTGACAAACTTTCTTTTCTGTTCATATGCCAGTCATAAACAGGCCTTTATTACTGTGTGCATATTTGATATTCATCAGTATTTGCCAAATACCTTGGATAAACGATACATTGATTTGTTGGTATCTATTTGTGCTGCATGCTTATAATTGATCACCTAAGCCAGAGTATATTATTTCTACCTCCCGCTTGGAGAAATGTTTTAACCAATCAACAAAAAACAGTGCTAGTTCTTGCTCTTGAGTGTATAGTATGCTTGCAAATGGAGTATATATTGTGTATTTAAAAAAAAAATTCTCCCTTTTCAGTTTCATTACTGTGCAAATTCTCATAGCACTTCTGTTGCCCTACTCAGTGCAGAATCCTACCATCAAAATTTTAAATAACAATAAATTAAGTCCAATGAGGTAGTAAATATGACAGAATTTATGAATATCTCTTTTGAATTTCAAATAGAAAACTTCTGCATGGCAATGTTGCTAAGCATAATGATTTGCTTTCTGAAAAACAAACTAGAACTCTATAGACTGCTATTTCTTAAAGCGATTACCAGTTACAAATCTCTTCACTATGCCTCATAACTGCAAGGAATGCTTCTGGTTTGAAAGTTTCAAGGCACACTGGGCAAAAGGCACTGGCTTTACACACCACTATGTCATCAAATGTCATCTGCCTTATAGAAATGTTAAAACAATACCACCAAAAAGCTTGTCGTAATTTGGAAATACTTTGGTTCAATATTGTAATAAATCACTCATGTCCAATTTGAAGAAATTGAACGACTGGTTCAGACCATCTAGTTAGTCTAGTTAGTTAGCAATAATGCAAAATAGTTTCACTTGTAATCCTATGACCCAAGATTGTAATGTTCCCAGGCTTCACTGAAATAGTTTAATCTGTCATTTCAAGAGGTCAGTGGTAGAGGTTTCCCTCACATTTTTGCCAAGACTGTTTCCTATTGAAGGATAGTGGAAACATTCTTTTGAAATACAGTTCAAAAAACAGGTTGTAAAATGTTTTCATCATAGATGAAGCACTTGCAATTTGGAAGATTCATTTTCCCCCCAAGATGAGTGTGCTACATCATTGAGATTAAATACATTTAAGCTCTCACGGTTCTTAGCTTATTGCTTTGTTTCTCTAAGTTTCACTTCTATAGGTAGTCTTTAAAAATGAGTTAGCACAGAGGGTCAGTAAGAAATTTGAGTCTACTGGAATACATTTTGAAAGATCAGCTCTAACTATTTTCATCATCACATATTAACGATCCATAAAGCGATAAAGAAATGCACTACTCAAATCACACAAATAGTGTGATCACATAAATAGTCTCCACATAGCAAGGACAAAGCAAGTTCTTCTTTGCACCAGAAACAAAACTGATTCACAGATAAAATTCTTGAAAGCCATCAAAATGCTTACCCTATAGCAGAAAAGTGCAAATAGGAGAGAAATTGTTGTCTGCCTTTAAAGACAAAAGGATTACTTTATTATTGACTCAAATGCCCTATATCCTTACTTTAACCTTGAACCTTGACTTTGAAAAATGGCCCTACGGTTTTTTTCATTTGTCGGCATGGTTGCCTGATTCTGTGTCAGTCTCATGGATTCTGCGTTGCAGTCTCATGGATTCTGCAGTTCGGAAAAAGCAAAGGCTCCTAGTTAGCACAAGAAGTGGCTGGCTTCTTTTAAAACCTAGAGGCCGATGGACAACAACCTTGTGCCCTTAGGCAGAAATTTCAGCTCCACAAAATAATTCCACTGCTAGACAACCATTTTTTTCAAAATTCCTCATTCCTTTTACTATCTGTAAAGCCTGTTCTGACTCAGTTTTATGTGTGCTTTTCCTTGGACATCCACCGTTGCCCCGCTTCTGATCACAAGTGTGATCCTGGTGCTGTGGGGAGTGTGGACGACAACCCAGGGCTCTCACCAGCACAGGCATTCAGCCAAGATGCTGGCTGTGAGCTTTGCCTCTAACCAGTTCTTGCTAAACAGCTGCTCTCTGTTCATCTCCATTGAGATCTCCAAGTTGAAGATGTGTACAGTGGCTAGCAGACAGTGAAGTATTCAGTTATGTTGATGCTACAAGTGTGCATTACAGAATCTGTTGTCAGTTTTTGCCTCTGGGAAGGGATGAAGGCCCCAGAGACCTTCCCAACCAAGAGTAGCACATTTTTGGAGGAACTAGCTCAGGTTCACATCCAAGCATTGGGTGCGCTTTGTTCCCCTCAGAATCTGTACAGCCCCATCAGTGAACAACTTTATGTATGCTCTGGACCCTAGTGTAAGGAACTGTACAGAGATTTCAGCACAAAAATTTGAAAACGAACTTCTGTCCTTTTTAAAGCTTCCCCTAACCTCACTAATCTCCAGAGGGAGAGGGGAGATTCCTTTTCACTGGAAACTTGGGCTTTCCATCAGATATTAAGTAATTCGTTTCAATAAAACCTTAAGTTTTCGTGACACTTTGTGAGTGAAAGCAATAACATAAAAATAGCTGCATTAAACTGACAAAAGTCTTATTTCAGTATTTTATATTACAGACAGTGAAACATCCAGTTGTAGTCATAATGATTACATAGTCTTGTTGGATGGAGACCCTAAAAGAATAATCTCTAAAGATGAACTGGCTTTCTTCATGAAAATCACAGTGAAGTTTGCTTCCCAGTGCTTACAAGCCATTCTTTTAAACAAAACTTCATTTTCATAATTAGTGTCTAAAGTGCTTATCAGCTGTTAAGTGATTCTGTTTAATTGTCATTCTTTCCTCTATAATCTAGTTCTGGATAAAGCAGTATTTGCCAGAAGTATTTTAATGAAAACTTTTGAAACTGTTGTTCAAACAAACACTTATGTTATTAAAACCAGAAGGTAATAAAACAAACTTACAAAATACAAGCTAGTTAGACAAATATTTTACCCTAAAATCTTCTCTTTGAATATTAACACTGGTATTTCTGTATTCCTCCTTCACTGAGCAGTAGCTAAAGCTTTCTGGAAAGTCTTATTTTGTTGAACGTTAGCAACATGTTGGAAGTTAGGAAATGCCTCAGGCCTAGATTCTGCTCTGATTTATTAACAAAAATATTTAATCCATTTTTACTTGAGCAATACAACAAAACAGGCATTTGGCATATGTTGGGTAAAATCCTGGACACGCTGAAGTCAGTGTTGCCTCATTATTTACTGACATTTACAAACCTATAGTGTTATCTTACAAGAGTTCAATTATTATTAAATACTGAATATCTATACTCTGATTTATGATAAAACAGACAATAGTTATTATCACATAGTTTATCATATCTCTAGTTAATAATATCGGATTATCAATGCTTTTTAAAAAGGGACAGTAAACCCCTGTAACAATACCTAGGAAGTTAAGAGTCACATTCAAAGTCCTATTGGCTGTTTACTAAGAGATTTGAAGAGTAATTCAGTGGTCTGTAGGCTTCTAAAGGAAACCAAAAGTTGATAAAATTACTTCTGCTGCAGTAAATTAGGTACTGTATACATTATCCATGCATAAAAGACCATTCATCCAAATGAAGAATCCTTCTGTATCCAAGGTTATAAACTACTAAATGTACCTAATGTTAGAGCTGAATCCTGACAAATGTCCTTATCAAAATTTGAATGCCAGAAGAGTTCTTGTAATTAGGTGATTTCACAACTCTTGTCTGCTACCCATAAGGACTTTTATCGTATATCCTAAAATAGGCCAGTACATTCATCCAGGTGCATTGCCAGTTTATGAAAGCCATACAACACCAGCTAATGTGCATATTCTGTGTGTCCTTGGGACTGAGGCTTCTGGTCTCTGGCATGGGACAGCACAGGGCCTGACGCTCACCCCAGAACTGGCTTTTATACTGAGTCAACTTTGGGCAAGTACCTGCACATAGGCCCCCCCAAATTCCCTTATGATCTGCCAGCTGGGAAAAAGCCAAAGAATGCCAGGAAGGAAATGGTAATGAAATATCCTGCTTGACCCAAAAGAAGAAACAGATCCTTTCCCCCAACACTATTTTTACAATGATCTAAATATCAGTGGCTACTACTCCCAAGATTTCAAAAGGTCTCTCAAGATAGTAACTTTGATTAACTTGTGATATGGTTGTTTTAACTAAGTAGCAACTTATTGCACAAAGGATACTACTGAATCCAATAGATAATCATAGAGTAACATGATATTGAGAGACAAAGAGGACAGCATCTGGCCCCTGGTCGAAACCAGCACATTTTCAAAAATATTTTCATGAGAGAATAGTTTAAGCAGAAGATCTGCATTCCTTTCTCTGAGGAAGCAGTGGAGTTAGGTGGGCAGAGTATGATGTTTCTGCCACCTGGCAGAGTCGGGAACTAAGAAGAAGAGTCTCTTCAATTCCACCCAAGTGTTGAACCAGCCTCTGAAGATGGGGGAGAGGTAATCACTCAAACTGAGTGTCAAGAGCAAGAGGGGGCACCTTAGCCATCCTGTCTAACCAGAGCTGCTATGAATAATGAAACTTCCTGCTTTCTGTCTTCTGTTTGGCTTTCAAATTCCTGTGGCGATCATAGAAAGGAATGTAATTTCCCTTTTTCTCCCCACCACTTCTATCTGTTGTCTAGTCTGTTAGGAAATACAGAAGAAAGATGTGTGAAAGAGGATATCTTCACCCTGGATTTGTGTCAATGCCATTGAGATCCAGGAAGAAACAGGTGACCAACTGCTTATGCCAGGAAGAAAAAAAATCTACTTCTTAAAATACTATCAAAAGGCCTCCAACTAAAAGCTAAGGCTAATATAGAGTTGACAACGAGCAATGCTTTTGGAGGCAACACCAGGGATACCTCTGGGATCTAAATTTGTCATGTTAACCATTAAAAGTGTCTGTTTATGTTTAGAAAATATGACAGCAAGTTTTGGAAGGCTGATTAAATCATTGAATGAAAGAAATATGCCTTTTATGTAAGTGGTAGATTGAGTACTTTATTTTCAACTTCTGAAGGAAAAGAGTATTGATGATTTAATGCTAGGAATTGATGATTTAATTATGATGATTTAATACCTGGTATTAAAACTATTTACTACATCCATAGTAAAAGATAAAAGCCTTGTGTAGTCATTATCTTGAGCACTGAGGTTTTATACTAACTCACATCATGGGACCATAATGTTACTGCCATTATAATTCTTTTTAATTCATTACTCAGAGCAATGTAAAACAGGATGTGGATTTTTTTAGAGTTGTGGAATTATTTGGGAAATAAGAATCAAGAGAGAATCCTCTCCTCTGGCTTAACTGAAGCCAATTATTTAAGCAAGGAAGCACTGGCTTGATATCTGAGTAAGACAAAAGACTACACGTGCCATCATGGTTTTAGGATTCTGAAAATAACATTTTAGCATTTTTTTCATAACTTTTTTTCAGAGATAACTTGTAGTGCAACTATTTTTTTTTTCCATTTTAACTGTTCTGTGGCCCAGATCTTTTGGAACAGTGTATACATTTCAACTTCTACCTTCCACAGCTGTCTTAACTCATTTAGCCTATTGTGACCAAAGTTGCTGAAACTTGACCAAGGTATAACAGCTAAAACCTTTCAAACTGTAATCCTTTGCTGCTATGTAATGTGAAGTTCCTGCTGGGCATGTCTGTCCCACAATTTCAGGTTCCATTTTCCTGATCTTTCCCCACGTGGCCATTCAGATGGATTTGAAGGACAGGACCCTATGCTGTTAGCAATGATTGATCCACACTGCTGCAAGTCATGTCATAGGCATTGGAAAAGTGTGGGCTGTGTGACTTGATAAGCATGCCTGCAGAGAAGCCAGAAATGCTAGGGACGGCACTTCTCCAAGGGGGTTTCCATCCATCCAGAAAGAGGTCTGAAGGCAGTTATAGCTCTCCTGTTGAAGACTGGGAATGGAAGGAATGTCCCTTGGGTGCAAATGACATAGCATACACGAGCTAAAGTTTGGCACACAGCCAAGTGAAGGAGTCCATGAAAGAAAAGTGAGGCATAGCAGTTTGCCTGTATTTGAAGGGTGCTGAGACTCTTTGCATTGGCCACCTTGACCATGGCAGTAGTCCTAGGGGCTCTCACATGACAACTGATTCCTGGCTATTCCACAGGCAACAAAACTGTGAGGGCATCAGTGCTGGACCTGACGGCATCAAAGAGGTTGGGAAACCACTGCCAGCCAGTGGAGATGCCAGCAGCCAATAAGCTGGATTTGCCGTCAGTAGAGTCAGAGAGATTTCAAGGACTTGGTGTACCTGTGACAAAGCTCTTTCCACACACTCAGAGGAGCTCCACAACAACAGGCATTGTGCCTAACACCTCTTCCTGGGCTACTGGGATCAGCTTCTGACAGCACTGTCTGCAGACACAGATATCTTACCTAAATCAGTACAAGGGAGTTAACTGGGAGCCAATATGGGGGAGGAAAATATGCAATTTCTTCCAGACAGCCTGAAAAATCCCATCGTCTTTCTTATAAAGACTACACTTTCCTTTATAAGGCCAAATGTTGTCCTGGCTTTTTTTAATATTCTTGACAGAACAAGTTGATTCTTGGCAAAAGGGGCCCTGGAATTGCAAAGATTATGTCAAGTTTCAGGAGAAAAGCAGGCATACAAAACTGCAGAAGAGTGGATATGAAGTTTTTTTACCAAGGAATAAATGAAATGAAAATCCTGAAGAAGACAGCTAAGGCTGATAGCACTGGTGCCCACAGGGCTGAACTTGGCCTGTAAGAATACTGCACACAGAGGAGGATTAGAAACAAAAGCTGCATGATGCTTTCGCAAACTGAGCTCATTAAAAAATATAACAAATACAAACCCTGCCAGTCAATGGGAGGTTTGCCATTTATTGCAAAAGCTGATTACACTTCATTATCTCTTCCTTAACAAGAGATGTGGCATACTTTTCATCCTTGAATGCCTGGCTAGATGGGAGCCAAGCTTGGTAATGCAAACAATCCAGATTCTTCATGCACCAAAATGGCAGGATGTAGAGGATCTTTGAAAGCTGTAAAATAGCATTAGTCAGAGATAATAAATATAAATTTTCATCTGTCTTCATTAATAACATGGGGAATGGGAATAGTGCTGGCTTTTTCAGGGATGGAGATGGTAAATATAAATCAGATGAAGGAAACTACTTTACAGTTCAAAATCTCTTGCCAGATTCCAGAGTATTTGTGATATCAGGAGAAGACAACTGGCAGACAAAACACCAAGATGTATTTTCATTGGATATTTGTTAACCCATGGCATGGATGCACTTCAGTGAATATCTCATTAATTAATGGAAGTTATTCTACACAGCTATTTTGATAATGCAAAACAAGAGATAATTATTTAACTGGTAAATTTTTTGGCAGATATTTTTAATAGCTTTGAGCAACAGCTGAGAATAATGCATTTTTTAAAAGCACAAGAGAGTGTCATGAAGTATGGGATCTATAATGAAGATTTCTGGAGACCAGATAAGATTGAAGAACTCTAGTATAAAGTGCTAAAATAAAAAATAATTTGAAAGAGGAACACTTTAAAAAAACCTCACAAACCAAGCTTATTAAAGCTGTTAATGACATGATTTCCTTCCAATTGTTTCCTGTTTGTTCCTCCACAGAGAAATCTAGAAATAATAATGACAAAGAAACAATTATCTCTCAAAAGCAAACTTTAGGAAAGAACATACATTTTATTCTACCAAATTAAATTCAGCTCTCGATGAAAAAGCCTCATTCACCTTTCAGCAGAAAGATACAATTTCATACTTTTCTAAGAAAGTCATCCTCCTTCTAAAAGACAAAAGCAAAAAATATACCTGAAAGATGACTTCTATATCCAAAAGCATTTGTTATTTTATTGGCTTGATTAAAGGTACTACTTCTCACTTCAGATCCATCCTCATTTACATGCTCAGAATATCACGGCAGCAAAAACTTGATCACGAAGAATGCACTACATGTGTGTATATTTCACTTTTTCAGTGGAAAATTATAATTGACAGCTATGACATTCATTTGTAGAAGAAAACTATATACCTGAATACATGCCTGGATTTGCCTTTTAGTGCACAGCACAGCTTAAATGGATTGTTACATCTACAAATGATTTGTATTAGAGAAAATGAAATTCTTTAGTGCATTTTGCCAGTAGCCACTCCTGTGTTACCACTGTGTTGATGCAAACCATTCTTAGGTCCTTTAAGTCATGGCCCCTGAGCTAAAACTTTCTGTGACAGGATGTGAATAGTGAGATTGAGAAGAGCCTTGAAGCTTGTGTGACACTGGTATGGATACAATCTATTGGAAACTTACTGTTCTGAGCCATATAACTGAGACATAGCTTTGGCCCATTCTCAAGAGCCAATCCCTAAACAGTTATCACCATGTGCCTCCTTCTTCACTTCAAACACTTACAGTCAAACATAAACAGCCATCTGCAAGGCACGTGGCTGATCTAAGCCAAATACCTAGCTCATCTCTGAGATACACCCTGATTTACCCCACAGGTCATAGTCCCCTGCTTTCTGAAGGTGCTTAGCTCTCACCGCCATTACAGAAATGGCATACCAACATATCTTCTGTTGGCCCATCTTATACTTGCCATGTAAAAGTTAGGTGAAATGAATACAACCCATAGACAGCTGCATATACTAAATACACATGACACATGTACTGGGGAATCTTGGCAGCAGTTCATCTGATTTTAGTCATTCACTGTTCACAGCATAAAAAAAAGAAAAAAAAGAAAACAAAACCAAACTAACAAACAGAATTCCTATCAGGATCCATTAGTACGAGAAGTTTGACATACACACAGCAAAATAAAATGCAACAAAGTAAAGTGATGGAAAATACCAGGTGCTTATCTCAAATAGATGACAAAATTTCTTTAATTATTTGAATACATTAGGCAAGCTATTTTGGTCATCTCTAGTACCACATAAATTACATTAAAAAGAATGCAAAGAACCAGCCTGTGCTGCATAGCTGTTAGATCAGTAGAGCAGCTGGATAAAACACTAAAGTCCTCATAAACAAGAGGAATTATTTTTGCTGTGCTACAGTGTGAGACTTGAATAAGAGTTTAAAAGTAGCATGCATTTTCTGGATTAAAGATTAACAAGGTTAAGTGTTTAATTGGTATTTTAGCTGGATAGCAAGGAGAGAAATTCTGCAGTTGGGAGTAGAATGGATTTGTGGAGCATGAGAACAGAGTTCTTTGTCTAACTTAAAATTAAAGAGCTAACTCAAATGGCATTTGTTTAGGAACATACGGGTCTAGATTTAGAGAAATGAGGAGATCTTATAAAAGGATATTTTTATTCCTATTTTTTGTTTCTGTCTCAACTGTTTTTCTGATTAGCTGAACATAGCTGTTCTTTTCTGACTTAACACTTTGTGACTAAACCTGTGAAATATGCTAATATTTAGAATTTGTCAAGAGGCTGTTTAATGCAATATCTACTGGTTGATAATATCACTATGATTAGAAAAGTTCCCTGATTTTCAAACTTTACTGCATAGTAAGACCAATTTGAAGGATGAAGCCATGTGATACATGTCATAATGTATAGGGACTGGGTAAAATTCAGCTGTTGGACTAAGGACAAGCCAAACAAAACTCACAAGTCAACAGTAAATCTGCTTTTAGCATCAGCATCTGCAGTAGCAGATGTTGATCAAACAATGTCTTAATAACTTGACCATGAAACGTTGCTGGATTCAGAGAATATTCTCTCTCCCAAATCTATTTAAGATAGATCCTGCTTGGTGAGGTCAGAGCTCACTTCCAATTATAAGTGGAACAGAGAGCTACTTGTAGCAGGGCTATTTTCCTTGGGAAAGGCAAATTCCGATTATATTACTACACTATATTTAGGGATACTCAGCATAACTCAGACTTTTTCCAGACAAGTCAGGAAAAGAGAATCAAGGGACTTTCATTGTTGCATGTATGTATCTACTTCTGAAAGTTGTTTAGAAGTACTCATATTTGCAAAAGTAGTACCATCAGCTCCTCTTTAAAGCAAAATAAAACTATAAGGCAAAAGAAGTAGAATTGGGTTTTGACATTGCAGTACTGTTTGAATAAGTAAGCCTTAGAAAAGTCACCTTTAGCAACAGAGAGTGACCATGTACAGAGCAGTGGGAGTGTGATGGCATGCTGATCAGAGCTAAAATTGGCCCACCTGGGTTTTGAACCCATATACCAGAGGAAAGGACATGTCTTTCTACAAAGAGAAATGCATTACTCCATGTGATGTGTATGAGGCACTTCCGTCACATGGGCATAACCACCATACCTATGCAGACTGGTATGCATAGGACCAACACACCAGACATACAACTGGACCAACAGATACAGATAGACAATACCATACTTAAATCTTGTTCAACTTCAACACGTTGTCTGGCAGCAACTAAGACCATAAAGAGTAAGCAACTGGTGCCTTCAAATGAAACACTCCTTCGACTACAAGAAACTGTAGGCAGTCTACAAAGTTCTTCATGTTCAATAACGGGAATAACATTATATGTTACACAATAATTTTGTTAAGATTTACTGAGAAACAACATGCAGTTGTAATTAACAAACATAAAAGCAATACTTACACATCATGACACTTAGCAGAGTTTCTAAATTTATCACAATCTGAATGCAATTTCTGTAAAATGTGTTCTATGGAGATCCAGGAAAAAACTCTCCAAGTCACCCTGATTGTAAACAGAAATCAAAAAAGACCAGAAAATAACAAGAGTAGTGATCTGTACCTGCCTTGATACACTCACTTCTTTTTGATCCTTGCTAGCTCAGTTTTGTTTTGTTGAAGGTGTTTGTGGGATCTCCATGTAATACAGGAAAACTTTCCGGTCTGTTGTTTCAAGTGGTCCCTGGATTAGATTGTTCTTCCCAGATGCTGGACATGCGTTCCTATCTAGCTACAAATGTTGATCCTTTATTGAATCGAAAACTTCAACAAGGTCACATTGTGATAATGGTTATTACATTAATGGTCCTAATCTCTACTGTCACTTTGATACATCCAAAAGAATCTATTTCTCTCCCACTTACTTTTAGGAAATGTTTCTATATTTTCTCTCAGACTGAGAATTGACTAATATTGTTTTATAGGAATATACTTTTCAGTGGACTTCTGCAACAGCCAACTCAACAAACCGATTCACTAATTCATTCTCCACAAGCAGCTCATTTAAAATACACTGACAAAAGGCCAGCTGCAGAAGCAACTACACTAAAATGCTTCTTCCTCAACAACACAATAGAGAAACCAGATATTTATTATTCAGATTTGATTGTTCACAGCTGGTGCTTTTATCAGCCAAGTATAAATACTGGATGTTGGACCCATGCTGCAAAACTCATCTTCAAATTGCAATGTCCAAAAATAAATTTGGCGGGGTTCAGATGTAGGGTTTGATTATTTTTTTCTTAATATAATAAAAAAGGACAATTTGTAAATTGGGTTCTGGGGTCAAACTCCAGCCTCTCCTAGATCTGTACATCATTGGTTATAGTGACTTAATTTGAGCTCTTCTGTAGTCAGTAGACCTACAGACTAATGATGCCTTATCAACTTAGAATCATAGAATCACAGAACAGTTGAGAAGTGACTTGAAGCACTTGTTTTTTAAATATAAATCTGGAGCTACTGTGTAAAACAGTTACACAGCCACCTGCTTTGTCTCTGAAAGAAGCATCTCTCTGAACATAACTTCTAACCTGAACCTTTAGTGTATAGTACAACACACAGAAGCAGTCACAGGGATTTTAAGAAGAAAAGAATATTTCACTTGGGAACCTATAAAAATTTGGTTCCTTGTGTAAGTCATGCTTCACTGAGGTTAATTATCTCTATTTCCACTTTCTTCTGTGTATGTGAAAGGACATTGATGTAAAAAAGAGTATAGCTCAGAACTCATTTCATCAGCATTTTGGCAAAGGAAAAGGCCATTCTATATTGAAGTGTAGCACTGGTTGTTTGCCTTTTGTTATCAATCTTTTCAAACATGGGAATTCAAACTAAAGCAATAAAATTTCCACTCTTTTTACTTTTTTTTTCCAAAAGAATACTGAAAAGGCCATACTAGTCAGAAGAAACATTGAATAAACTGAATAGTAAGATGAATATGAGTTTCTATGTATGTATTCAGATAGGGATTTTAAATATCCTCCTTCTTTTTTTAATTTAAGGTGATAAAATAAATCAAATTCAATTAGCTGGTCTCATATCAGTTTGGGTAATCCCCAGAGATGTATTCTGTTATGTACAAGCTCTAGTCAACTTAGCTGTACCTTTGCGCTGGTCAAATCAAAAAGTAGTGTTTATCCACACCAGCAAATATATTACTTAGAGCACAGCACTTTCATCACAAAAGATCACAGAATTACATAATGGTAGAGATTGGAAGGGACCTCTGGAGATTATCTAGTCCAGCCTTCCTGCTCAAGAAGGTTTGCCTAAATCAGGTTGCACAGGATTGTGTTCAGGTGGGTTTTTAATATCTTCAGAGAAGGAGACTCCACAACTGCTCTGGGCAGCCTGTTCCAGTGCTCTGTCACCCTCAAAGTAAAGAAGTTTTTCCTCATGTTCAGATGGAATTTCCTGCATTCCAGTTTGTGCGTGCTGCCCCTTGTCCTGTCATTGTGCACCACTTAAGAGACTGGCTCCATCCTCTTGGCACTCACTCCTAAAATATTTATAAGCATTGATAAGATCCCCTCTCAGTCTTCTCCAGGCTAAACAGACACAGAGCTCTGCCTTTCCTTGTAAGAGAGATGCTCCAGTCTCCTAATCATCTTTGTAGTCCTCTGCTGGATGCCCTCCAGCAGAGAGAGCATCTTGAACAGGAGAGCCAAGAACTGGACACAGTCCTCCAGATGTGGCCTCACTAAGGCAGAGTAGAGAGGGAGGAGAACTTCCCTCAACCTGCTGGCCACACTCTTCATAATGCAACCCAGAATACCACCGACCTTCTTGACCACAGGGGCACATTGCTGGCTCATGGTTAACTTGTCGTCCACCAGGACTCCCAGGTCCTTCGCAGAGCTGCTTTGCAGCAGGTCAGTTGCTAACTTGTAATGGTACATGGGGTTATTCCTCCCTAGGCGCAGGACCCTATGCTTGCCCTTGTTGAACTTCATTAGGTTCCCCTTCACCCAGGTCTCTTCTGGTGTGTCAGCCACTTCTTCCGGTTTGTATCATCAACAAACTTGAAGTATTCTGGATTTACATGAAATAGCAGAAAGATTTAAGTAGATTTGCTACATATCGAGAAGGTAGGTACCAGCTGAAAGAACTGTCAGTCTTGCCAACCACCCAAACAAAATTGCTCTGATTAAAGCTGACATGTTGAGAAGAGTACCTACAATTTTTAATACTTCATCACGTCTCTAATTACAGTTGTTTCTGGCTGTTGTGTGCAGCTCAGCATTGATCTGGCTGATGTGAGCCTTCATGAAAAGTCAAAAACACTATAGCAATATTTTTAAACACTAAAGGCAAACTACAACATTGAGCAGACCAAGGATAAGTTTTCATCTCTGAGACAGCCACTGTTTCTCTTGGAAAGCCAACTCAGACAAGAACAAGCCAGGAGCTGTCTAGGCATGGCAGACTGGAATCCATAACACACCAGCAAGTATCTTCACAAAAGATATGGAATTCATTTGCACTGCAGCATAAGACTTGAAATAAAGATCAAAGATGGAGACTTGTCTTAAGATATAAGCCAGGAGCTTTCTCTGGAGGATCTGAGTGATGTTCACCTATACTATACATTTCACATCAATTTCATGCTGATACCTGTTAAAAGAGAGGCTACCAGAGTGAATAAAGACATTAGAATTAAAAAATACTTCTTTTCCTTGCCATTGTTGTGCTTCTTGTCCTATACTTTCATCAATTCACTGATTTTCAGAGTGAAATGTCTAACAAATATGTACACTTTTTCAGATTTATTGACAATGACATTACCAGCTTGAAGAGATTTAAGTTAGTTTTAAACTGATAATGTCATCTGATATTACGAATGAGTTACCTAGAAAATGAAACTTAGATATGTGATGCAAAATTGATTTTAGCTATTATGAATAATGAAATGTAAGCATATGTTGGGTTTTTAAATTATGACCACAGCTTTATCATCTTTCAACTTTAATGTGGGAGGGATTTAGCCCTTACTTGAACAGGTTTAAAGAAAATGTATATATACATAAGCAAATTCTTGGGTTTTGATTGATGTGATGTTATAAATACAAAAGCTTTGATTTCTTGCCATGTAAAGGAGTGGACATAACTGCCTTTCATTTATATACCAAATCTTTTACTTCTCCTATTATAATTCTACCAAACTCAATGTTTATATGTTTTCTCCACGTCATTCTACTGGGAAAAACTTCCTTGTCTTACAAACAAGAAATACCTGAAGTCCAGAAGTCAACATCATCACAAGTGAAATAAGAATCTGGCCAAACTCATGAAAAGAAAATCAAATAATCTGCTGCTTCTATCATATTCACATTTTCACATGAATTTCACCTCAAGCTCACAGTCTTTTTTAACACTTATATTTGCTGAATCCAGTCTTTTGCTCTGGATAATGATACTGTAGATAAATCCAAGAAAAGCATTACAATTACAGTTATTCTTGCAAAAAAGATTAGAACCACTTAAGTATGAAATAGACAATTTGAGAGCAGAAAGTCTATAATTGCAAACAGAAGCAGATGCAGTAGGTGACTGCTGAGGAAATTCAGAAGCCTGAGGAGAGCAGAGTCTCTGCTGCTTGCACAACGTCTACGGCTGCCCATCCTGGGTGTAAGGGCTAGTCTGGGAGAGGATGAAGGGCATCTCCCAGTCCTGCCCTCACTTTGCAGTCGGGCAATAAACTACATGCTGCCAAGGGCTGAGAGGAGATACCTGCTCAGTGGAGAAGGTCACACATATTAGTGAGGGGAGACACAGAGACCTCCTTCTTCCCTGGAGCTCTGTGAGTCCTGATCACCTCTATGCTCTGCCACTTTATGGTTGTCACCCACTGCCCGCCGGAATCTCCCCTTGTCATCCAGTTCTCCCTCTTGCAGCCCCTCCTGAGATTCACTCTCTGCCTCCACACCCTGAATGGTGCCATCCATAGAAGTGAAGAACGAGGTTGCTAACACCATCACCTTGGGGCAGAACTTCTGTTTTGTCTGTGCTGCTACAAAAGCATGAGCTGGCTTTCACGAAAAAGCTTGCAGTGAAGCTGAAATGGCTTTGAGCGCTATGGTCTTTAATGGCCCACGTTGACCAGCTTTTCCTTTTGCTTAAACCTACTGCAAATTTCAATGAATCCTGCTTAAACTGTAGTGACACAAGTGAATGATTTATCAAACTTAATGAATCCCCATTTCAAACTTGTTTCTGAAGAGGTTTCACAGTGCATCATCAAGTGGCAAATCTTGGTATGTCCAGGTTTGGAGACTTTCTTCTCTTCCACTTCTTCTCTGAAGGAGGCATCCTAGACAGAAGTAAAGTATGGATTTGCACTGCAAAACCTGATCATAATTTTGCCATCTGTATAGCAGAGAAATATGTTTTCTTCTTAGGAAGTCAGTAATTGGTAGGAAATGCACAGGACTCCAAAGATATTAATTCCAAATCCTACTAATTTATCTCTGAAAACATTCCTCTTGTGGCTAGTAACAGAAATTCATTGTCTCCCTGAGAATTGTGCCTTTTTCAGATACTCCTATCAAGAGTCACCAGGTTCTCGAAAACTAGTTATGTATTCACGGTTTTATGATGAGAGAAATTGCTTTTGGTTGTTCTGTCTTCTTATTAAGGTCAGAGATTATATAGGAGATTACATATTTGTCCCTAAAGAGAAAGTGATTTATAGCCTTTGCCAGGGAGGTGTAAAAAGCTGGAATATATTTTCTTTCTTCTTTCCAATCTGAAGTATTAGAGACTTTTAAAAAGTGATATTGAATGTGTGAACGTGAACAACATTTAACTATTAACAGCAGTATAATAATAACAATATTACTACACTATAGGCCTTCTATATGACAGGTTCAGCTTTACAGAGCTGAAGTGCAAAGCTTAATAATGTCTTTATTGCTCTTCTTTGGGGGTTTTCTTTTTTTTTAAAACAATTTTTGGCTGTTCTCTAAATAGGTCTGGATAAATTGTAATATATTTATTTCTTTAAATTCCAGCACTGTTCCAAAATCTGTATTGCACGGTAACAGCAAGCACACATGCAGACATATTCAAGTGGGGAGGGCATGACTTTGAAACTTGCTACCTGCGTACCACACACAGCAGTGAGATGATGTGCAAGCTCGTGCCAGCATACTTTGACAGCCAATGAGTCAACTGAGGAGGGGGACACCCCTCTCTTATCTCTACACACATTGAAAGAGAAAAGAGTGACTCCCTGCCTTGTTTCTTGTCAAGTAGATAAACCAGAAATGTGGAAAATTGGCAGGCCAGTCATCTCACCCAGAGTCCTTGGGGGAGTCCTTTCTCCACCTCCACCCCTTAAAAAAAAATTGTCATATGAGTCATCAGTTACCAGTGACACAAATCAAGCTTGTCCCACTTTCACAGGATAGCATCATGTCTTCAAGGGTGACACTGATGATGGAGATGGGGACAAAGGCTAGGCAAGCCTTGGCAAACATGCTACAAGTGTTTCTTGAACATAAATCACAAAACAGAAAAGTGGGTGCAGAATGGAGGCCAAGGCATCGTATATGGAGAGCTCCAGCATCAGGCACACCCAGGGCAGCAGCCTTGGGACTGACCTAGGAGCATGTATGGGGCCATCAGAGTCACACTGAAGCTTTCTGCTCCATTCTTTCCTCCAAAATACCCTTTACACAGAGACAGGGAGTGGATGATGCAAAACTTTTTCACCAGAGGCTCCCTGTATGTCATAGAAGTGGCAGCTCCCTTAGCAGTGGATTTCCAGCTGGCTTCCAGCAATGCAGCAGTGCAATGCACCTGCAACGGGTGCTTAAGGGGCTAAAGGGACACCAGATTCTGGGAGAACAGAAAGCTCAGTTGAAACTGCTACTCCAACTCCAACTCAAGCTGCTGAAACATTAAGAGAGACCATGGGTAAAAAAGGGGCTTATTCCTGTTTTTTAATTGTGTTGATCTTTGTGTTTGTGTCACAGGCTTTCCGTTTGTCCTTCTGAGAATCCTACACTATCATCCCTTGTTTTGGGAACACATGCAGAATGTTTGAAAACTCCTATTATTTATCCGGAAGAGCAAATTACAGCAGCTACCAGTTGCATGAGGATGTGTGGGAACAGTGGGGGAGTACAAAATACTGCAGCAGTTACGGTGGGTCTTCAGCACACAAGAGACGTTATGTGCAAGTACAGTAAGGAAAATTTTCAAGAGACAAATTCTGCTGTCAGAAGAGACTACTGCAATAGATGAATTTTAAACATCATTTGGAGTACTACACTATGGAGGGACAAATGCTTCTTTTTAATAAATAAAAATGTTCTGAGAGATGCATTTTAATAAATTTAATGAGAATGTTTTAGAAACTTAAAAACACCCTCAAAGGATCTTCAAGGAGTTATAATGTAGGCACGGTGTTCTTAAATGTATTAACATCTATGTGGAATGAAAGACAAGACCCTTCCAGCCTATATACGATTCAAGTCAACAAAGAATGAAAGCCTTGATGTGTCAGTGGAAGCCTATCCATTGGTTTCACTGGGATTTCACTCCAGCAAGCCTCAGATATAGTCCTATAATTTAAAGTTGGATTTGGAAACTCAAATCAGTACTTTTTATTTGAGGAAGATTTCCTAAGTTGTATTGAGACCCAGAAGACAAAGATTAATGCTGCTTTTCTGCCCATCTCACAGTTTCTCACTTTCTATGGTCTTCAGATCAGCTCACAGCCCGTGGCTCACTGATCAGCATCACTCTGCAGTTACCTGCAGGTTTATTTCTACCTGTTCCTCTGCTAGATCATTGATCTCTGATCTCTGTTTTGTACTGTTAGCTTATTCTAAATTAATCTTGTCCCAGCTTGGGTCTGGAGCTGAAAAGCCTTCTGGCTCCGAAGGAATTAACCTTTCATTTGTCAATCTGTTTGACCACCTCAGCTGGTGTTAGATCACAACCAGGGAAATTACACTTCTTATAATAAATGCACAGAGGATGACATCAGACTCTGCTGCTGTGATGTTTCATCTAAGGCTGCTTGTTCCTGACACCTTCAGTGGTCCCAGGAAACCTCATCTCAGAGGGCTTCACTGCCATGTCAGTGCACATGAAGGCTGCCTGGCTCTCACACAAAGTCCCAGGCAAGGAAGATGCAAGTACCGATACCCACTTGGCCTTCAGCTGAAGTGCTTGGAAAGGTATGGGGAGGTTGGAGAAGTAGTAAATTTGTCCTCTACACACATATTAAGGAAATCCATTGGCTTTAAGGATATATCTTTCTAACCTAGATTTATCTAAGGATAACTCTTTCTAGATTACTGTCTAGAGCACTTGGAAAGCACAGCTAAAGGCTGGAAGACTAACATATACATCAGAGAGCTTTCCAACCAGTCAAGTCAGGGATCAGAGAGGGATGGAGGCTTCTCTGTCTCCAGTGCTGCTCAAAAGGAAGAGTGACTTTCTTTTCCACCATCACCTTGCTGGGGACGGATTTCCCTGATGAAAGACCTTCAGCATTTAATTGAAGACTGTAATGTTAGCCATGGGTGAAGGGTGATGCTTCCCCTAGACCCAACACAACGGGAATATCTGAGACATATGCTTGTTTTTAAGGGTTGCTACTGACATGTCCTACCTGAAGGTTTTGGTTTATGTAGCTCTCAGTTGAAGGTGGCTAAGTTACACCATTGACCACGCAGAAAGCACAGTGGCAGATAATTTAAAACTTTTTCAGACATCTTCATATGATGCTGAGATCCCAACATACTTTTCTGAAAACCCACTTCCAGGTCTGCATATTCAGAAGAAATATTGTCACATGATCAAGGACTAGATGCACTTCAACTAAGTCCTAATTAAGGTTACGAACCTGACACCAGCTATATAGTGGCTCTGCCCCTTACTTGCACACAGGAATAATTTTATTGAAATATCTGGCCAGTATCGTTATTATCCCAAGTTCTGAAAACAGAGCAAAACTGAAATGCCCTTAATTTAGGCCTCAAATTCCATGTCTGATTATTCTGAGACCGTTTAGGGGTTCAGGGCAGGTCCCCATGGAAACAGAATGTATGCTCTCCCCCCTCCCTATCCCTTAGTTCCCCCCCAAGACAGGTGGGCAAAAAAGGGAGATCAGGAGTAAAAAGAGAGAGAGACTTTGCACTATATTGGAAGTTTAGAAAGATAGATATATATATTGTTTAACAGGGAACAGAAAACAAGAAGGGAAGGTAGATATAGGTACAAAGATGGGGGAAAACACAATAAATGCAATATAATACAAAACCAAAGGTTGGATGGCTTCGGATTCACTGGAGGATGAGGAGTGGTGAGAAAATGGCTCCTGGCCGCATGGAGAGGGGTCAGCTCCAAGCGTCTCTTCCTCCCACGCTGGAGACCACTTCCTGCCTCCCGTATCTGGTGTGGACAGGAAGGGGGAGGGAATAACTGCTTCCCCCCTGGGACCCTCAGGGTGTCCAGCCCCTGCCTGTCCTGGTCCCAAACCTCAAACCATAACAATCCACCCCTTATTCCATACCACTTCCTGCCACACCCATAGAATAAAGTCAAGAACTGATGCTGTTCAAAGGAAAAAGGTCCGCTTTCCAGATTGCAGTCATCATCCATCCCGGCAGTCTCAGGGCAGAGCAGTGCAAGTTGTATTCCAGCAGGGCAGGAATGGAGAGGAATCAGGAGCAGTTCTTTGGTATGAAAGGTCCAAAGTCCATTAGAGTTCATGTTCATATGCTATGGATTCATCCTGGATCTTCTGGACGCCACGATGCTATCTAAAAAAACAAACCTTTAACAAACGTATAACTATATACAGTAATTTACAGGATATTCTTAGAACAACAACGACTTATAACTATATACAATAACCTATAGGGATACTTTCCTGTATTTACATTCTTTCAGCCAATCTTAAATCTCTTTGTGGTATACAGTTCTATACAGTAAGAACTGAATGTTTTCACATTGGGTGACTTTTTGAGCATTTCACCTGCACTTGCTGCAGCAGTTCTGCCAAACTAGTCCAACCACTGTCTACAACAAGGATAAACCACAGATCTGAAAGGCGCCTTTTACAAAGACTGAAATACATATGATCAAACTCAAAAAAGCCCATGTTTTGGCAGGTGTTGTGTTTATCCTCAGCAGCTTTTGAAAGTAAATTCAAAATGATGCCATAATCTTTTTGGCTTAGAATGAGCTCGAAACCACAAAGTGAAGTCATTAGACAATTTTTTGAAAAAAAAAAGCAAACAAAAACCAGAGCTGTCAAAACGTTCTTCGTAAGAGAAACTATTAAACGTGGCTTTGACAGAAATATCTGCCAGAAAGTATGTCAAAGGCTCCAAGTTAGTTGTTGTAAAAAGGGATTAAGAAGACATGGGAGAAATAAAAGTTATTCTCCCTGAATATATTTTTTATTTTTAACAAGGTCGGAATGAACATATTGAGCCTAGAAAAATAATGTATATATATACTTCAAATTTAGTGTGAATTGCTTCAACTTTCAAGGTCCAAGATCTTGTAGTATCTTTATCTGCTCAATTAAAAAGCCAATTAGTAATATTTTGCTCTGCATCAAGTCAAACAATCTCCATTTGGCTAAGCTAAAATACCCAAGTTGCTGCTATCGTTCATGGTTAGTTTTGTATCATTAACTGTCTGCTGTTGGAAAGGATTCAGGGAGAAATCACAGCCACTTCTATTGTGGAGAGAGAACTGGATCTGTTCTTCAGAGGTGGTCTAAGCACTGCTGTCAATGCAACACAGAGAAGCAGGATCCCACTGAAGCTGAGTTCAGTTGATCCTTCATGACTGTGGACCACTTCTCATAGTCATCAGCAACAAAACTGATCTAATAGTGTGCTGCCATCAGAAAGGGGGCAGTGGTTTTGGCTATTGCACATATGACCATGACTTCTGCAGAGCACATGGTTTGCCTCTGCACAGCTAATCACAGAATCCTGAGATTTTTGGCTCTTTGTATTATCTCTTTTTTTGCCAATTTCCATTTTAGTCATGTATAAACTTTTTTAGCGGTAGGTCCATTTTTTCAGACCACTGACAGGCACATGAAAAAGGACAGAATCAAGGTCTGATCTCTGTGGGGCTGCTTTGGAGACTCCTTTTCACAGATTAAACTGATATTTTATTTGCCAGTTTCTAAAGCATTTAATGTGTGTCGTCAATTTTGTCATCCTCCAGATATTTCATAAGACTTTCCCCATCTTGTTTCAGGTAAACAAGTTTGAGTATTATACATTAACACTATTATCCTTTAATCAACCAAAATTACAGAAAATATGTTAAGCTGGTTTGATAGGATTATTTTCCATAAACACAAGTGAACTGGCATTAATTATGCTACTCTCTTTTAATTCTTTATTAATTCAGTTTTGTATTAGCTGTTCCATTATTTTTCCAAGTATTTATGTCACACTGAAAAGCCTATAATTACTTGGGTCATCTCTTTTATTATTTTTAAATATTGGCACGTTAACTGTCTTTTGCTGTCTCAAAACTTCCCTTGTGTTGCAAGAGTTGTTGAAAATCAACATAGTCAAGCTCCTCAATGGTGTCTTCAAATCTGTCAGATACAGGTTATCCAAACCTGCTAATTTAAAAATGTTTAATTTCCTGTTCTAAAGCGGAACAGAAACAGTTTCAAAGTTCCTGAAGCACATAGCTGTTACCACTCCAAATCAAGCCAGTAAGAACTGGGAACGCTCAGGGTCCCCCCATCACTTGGAATAAGCCAGAGGGCAATAACAGGAATAATTTCTGACTGTGATCCAGAAGAGAAGGTGACGAGCGAATACTCTGACCTGTAAGTTGTTAAACCACAATTATTTCTGGTTTAGAAATGTAGAAACTGAGATGTGGGGAACCTTAGCAACACCCACAGTACACATACCAAACCTAAGACTAGAAGTCAGAACATCTGAGCCCCTCCATGCCTTACAGCTATAGGCAGCTCGTCATCCATCCTTCCCTGCGTAAACTAGAGGTTCCAATCAAAAATCACCACATCAAAGCACAAACAAAAATGTACAAATGTTTATTATTAGCTGATTACCTTTTTATTGGAATCACAGCTAACAATACTATGAAAAGCGAAGTAAATCAATTAATTTCTCTATTTTTCTTCATTTCTTCTGTAAAATTGCTAGTTTTTGCCTCAGAGTGGAATTTTTCTGTAAAACAGTCAGCACACATGGAGTTAGTATGATGTATAATTACTACAAGTAATTTTTAAAATAAGGCTGATGATCATTTGTTTTTTACAATGTCTTTTTATGGAGATAATGGCAGAAAAGGTAATGCAGACACACATAAATATTTCATTAGGAACCAAGAAAACCAGCTAGAGACATTGCATGCCAAACCAGGCCAGTATAGTATTGAAAAACAAATATGCAAATATTAAGTTTATTTGTTGTAAGGCTGACCTCCTGAAACATGCAAGTGTGCATGAGCTTAAAAGAATTATGAAGGCAAAGGTAAAAAAATAAATTAAAACTTTAAAGAAATGTCTGATACAGTCTAGTACTAAAACAGTCACACTTCTCTATAGAATGTTCTGAGTTATATTCAAGCAGGAAAGCAGCTGAGACCAGCTAGTGCCACTGAAAACAAGCTACAACATTAAAATATTGAATTGCTCTTGGCCAAAGCAGTTAATATGAGTTATAAATTTGAATTCTGTTCCTTTATGCTTAGTGCTTGGAAATGTAGAATGACCTAGCAACAAGAAGAAATCTATATAAACTGAAAAGTGTATTTGCTTCTTTGTGACTTAGCATTCTAAAACACTCAGGCAAAAGAAAGGCTGCATTAGGAGAACATCAAGTGACTCACATTCAGAAGATAGGAAATGCCATATCTGAGACTGCTTTTATAATGTTAATTCAGCTCAGCTGTGTGAGTCCCCTTCCCAACAAGGGGTCATTCAATGATTGCATTCCTTTTCAGAAGACCTCAGTCTCACAGAGATCTGGGAATAAGTTAACAGTTTGTGTCAAACATGCTAAATGCGAGGCATCAACCCCTCATTTGCTCTAAAAATTATATTTGATGTAGTGAATGGGGTGGCACTTCCAGAAGTGTTGCAGCATTAAGGAATTTGAATGTTGCCCAGAAGAACTCAAACTTTTCTTTCTCTATAAAATTCCAAGGTCATACTGGAATCATTTAAACCAACATTTTTAAAAACTGACATTCATTTCATTTGCCTCATTTTCCATACCCCATCTTAAATCCCCATGGCTTGATTTAGTGGAATTTTAAACTCTCATAGTTGTAATTTAACACTTCATAGTCTGTATATCTTAAAGAAATTGCAGCTACCCACAGTTAGTCAGAAGTTGAGTACAGGACACCTGCTATTCATCAAGACCAAAGTCACTGTGATAATTCATCCTTCTTTTCTTTTTTACTACTCTTGGAACTTAATGCCAGGACACTACAGGCACTCTGAACTTACTAATTACGATGAAAAACCAGGTCCAAGGTGCCTCAGCTTAAGCATCCGAAATTAGTAAACAATTTTGACCATAATTCTTTTGTTTCCCTCTAAAAGGTGTGGAAGAACTCAAATCTGTATATAGTGGCTGGATATCCATACAAGGTGTGGTGGTTTAGTAAAGCCGTGGCAGCTCCCTGCAGCAGCCGAGCCACTTGGCCACTGCCGCTGCCCCGCCACAGACAGGGAAAGGAAAAAAGGTTTTAAAATGCCTTTTTGAGTTGAGATAAGGAAAGTTTAATACACAAACACTTAAGAAGCAATTGCAGTAACACAAGCAATAGCAACAGTAAGAAAGAAGCAAAACACAGGAAAAGGCAATACCGGGGACAAAGGGAGGGAACGAGCGATCACACACGCCTGTGCCGAGCCCAGAACTGGCCTCGAACTGGAACTGGCCCCGGGGCATGATGTTAGCATGGTATAGGATAGCCTGGCTGCACCAAATTAACCCTGTTCTGGCCAAACCAGGACACGAGGTGTATGTTCACCAATTCCCCAGCTCTTTGTCCTGCTTCCTAAGATAAAGAAACATCCATAGATGGGTCTGAATCTCCAACAATGTTCTCCATCAAGGTGCTTGATCTGAATAGAATGATCTCAGGAAAAATCACAAAATACATTTGCTGTGCAACCTACACATCGGCTTAATTCACTTCCTGCAAAACAAAGATAATACCACTGATTCAGCTCATGAGAATAAAGACAAATCAGTGGTTGTTTGTGAAGTGCTCACATGCTGTCATAAGGAACACCACAGAAAAGTCTGTAAGAAATTAAGATTTGTAAAATCATAGGATGGTTTGGGTTGGAAGGGGCCTTAAAGATCACCTAGTTCCACCCACCCCACCCCCCGCCATGGGCAGGGACAACTTCCACCAGATCAGGTTGCTTAGATCCTTGAACAACCAACCTGGCCTTGAACACTGCCAGGGAGGGGGCATCCACAACTTCTCTGGGCAACTGTTCCAGTATCTTACCATCCTCATAGTGAAGAACTTCTTCCTAATTCTAATCTAAATCTACCCTCTTCTAGTTTGAAGCCATTACTCCTTGTCCTATCACTACATGCCTTTGGTAAAAAGTCTTTCCCCAGCTTTCTTGTAGGCCCCCTATGTCTATCAAGAATAGCATCTGAGCAGAGAGTGATAAATAAAGTGCAAGGTCATACAAGGAAATGGGAAGAAAATACTGAATTATCTGGGCACCATCCATTCTATCGAATAAATGAGGTAAGGGTGTATTGAAATAGTAGTTCATGATCTGATAAATGAAGGCCACTGTAAGTTGCCTTCACAGAGGAGGCAGGTTAAGTTTCCACAGGCAGTTTTAATTCTGACATGTTTGAAAACTGTTCTCCTCTTTGCTGATCCTTTGGCAATACCCATTGAAACTGTGGGGTATGTGCGTGCCTGTTTATGAGCCATTTCCTAGCTTTTTGTTAAAAGAAAAACTATCTACTTCATATTACAAATAGATACACAGATGCAATTTATTTCATATTACATTTTATCATGACTTTTGAGTTCCCTAATTTGTTGAAACTGCTAAAAATCTAAACTCAACGTCTATATGATTAACAGATACATGCTCCAATTACCCAAACATACCCTGAGCAACATCTCCCAATGTCTGTTTTTTCTAATCGTGCAGTCTACAACACATACACTTCTTTTTGTTATGACTTCCATTTTCATTTACATATTAAAACATGGGTTTAAATAAGTGACTTGATCAAGATCAGCTGAAAATCTGTGGCACTGCCAGGCACCACATCTGCATTTACAAATCGCTGGTTGGTGCTTTAGTCACAGTAAAATCCTTCCCTCCTTCTAATACTCACTAGAATTCCATTCTTAAAATATTACTCCCATAAAATTTTGTTGAGTCTTGTGATTTTTAAAATTTACATAGCAAGAGAAATGATCTTCTGATAGCACTATTGAGTGAAATTAAACACCGATTCCTGCCCTGCTTTCAGCAGCATCCAGTCTCCAGCTCAGCAGCATTCACTTCACTCCTCACCTGCACGGACTTTTAAAAGGTCTCATTTTTACTTCAAATTTCCATTCTGTGTACATCACCAGCTGTGAGAAAGGCCACTTTCTTCATGCACTTGCTTTCATCCGAGGGCTTGTTTCAGTGCAAGTTCAACTCCTCTTAAACCTTCAATTGGATCCCAGCCTTGTTGATGGGTATCCTAGAGTTTGGGTAGCTATGTATAAAGTATCTATCATTCCAACCTCTAAATTTTTGATATATCAGAGAATTGAACCTTCTAGCAAGACTTTTTTCATTCTACTGCTAGTGATGTAATACAATGCTCTGTAAAACTCTTTTTCTCTCATCAATACAGCATCCAGCAACCTAGATTATCACAGAGTAAGATATTAGTCTGGAGCCATCTACTGGGTGCATTACTGAGCTTTAATAGATTTGAGAAACCACTTTACACATGCAATTTTATTATCATTATAAAAATAACAGCATATCTTCAAAGATTAATCACCTAAGTATTTGATGTTTCTTGTGTACTGGTTCTTTATTTTTAAGTTTAAATACTCCATGAACTTAATATAAGCCAATTATCAAAACAAAAACAAAAAAAGGATTTATTTATGTTGCTTTCATAAACACAGTAAAAATGAAGGGGATTGGGCCTACAAAAGCTCTTATTTCTCAATAACACCAAGAGAAACCAAGGAATAAGGTAATATTACTGCTAAGGTGTAAACAATTTAGTAAAATAATCCACATATCTTTAGCTTTATTGCTGTTACAAAAAGGATAAATAATTCTTATTGCCTTATTTGATACTTCATAAGATTTAACTCTGAATTTGTATGTGTTGTTCTATATTAGCTAAGATGCACCATGTACAGTTTTCTTGGGACTAAAAAGGGTCTCAGGCAATTTTATGAGATTCTTCAAATGTTTTTATTAAAAATAAATTCAGACAAAAAAAGTAGCAGATGAACAGAATTATAAAGCCTTTAAAAATAACAAGCAAGTTACTATGAACCAAAAATAATCCAGAAAATTTAGTTTGGAGATCAAAAGTATATTTGTATAATGATGCTGTTAAGTATGTACTTACTTACTTATCATACAATAATATTGATAATTTTTTGTGCTGCAATTTAATCTGATTTCTATTATTGCAAGAATATCTGCAACTTTAATTGTGTCTTCAGGAGCAAGATAGAGCATTTTACAGATTTTACCAGTTTAACAGAGATTCTTTGCACCTGTTAAATAAGTACACATATATATATGTATGTATGTATGTATACATATATGTATGTATACAAACAAAAAATATCTACATACTAACCCTTTATGTTAATCTCTATACACACATATGCATAGATATATAAATATGTGCATGTATGTATACCTATGTGTATACATGCACCTATACATGTATGTACATACATGTATATATGTATGCAATATATGTATATTTATCTATCTATATATATACATATACTTGCATGCATGCCTACATATCACACCTAACATCTAACTCATACCTTCTACAATCTCAGTTAATCAAAATCCTCTCTTGGCTGTTAGCTGCACCGGGATTAAATATTTGCCATTATTCACAACTGCCCTCAGCAGATCCATCAGCAGGAGAGACTTCCAACAGGAGCTGTAAGTGGCAAGTAATTTTATCAAGAAACGCAAAATGCAATTTAAAGTGTATAAAAGGCAAATAAACGACAAGACTTCCCAGCATGAACAGGAAAGCATAGACATACTGCAGGTTTGGGGACCAGACTATGGGAGCTAAAACTAAGAAGAAAGACGTTGCCACCATCAGAAATGGAACGGGTAGAAACACCTGGAAGAGAAAGAAAATAATGTTTTAGGATATGAACTGACCAACTGTGATTTTATGCCTCATTCATAAGAGTAATAATGAATTCTTCACCACACTTGAGTACCATTTCTCATGCTGCCGCAGTCTCACCCAGGGTGAGATTCATCTGACCTCAAATTGCCTACAAGATAGGCATCTTTTCTAAAACACTCGTTCAGGCCCCTTCTATTATCCAGGGAGAGAGACAGGCAGTTCCTGTAAACTATTTGGCCACATATGATATTACGGGCTCCTAAAAGAAACTCAGGGTTGGGTGCTAGGAGAAGCCTTCACAACAAGCATACGCTTCCAACCCAGCTTTCTGACAACTAGACTGAGAGGAAATTAAACCTATCCTTACTGTCTGTGGCTGTCAGGAAATATGAGAGCAGACCAAGGTTTAATTAACAGTGAATGGCCAGCCTGGATCCCACACTGTTCTGGTTACTGCTCCACACTAGTATGGTTTCATGTTGTTCACAGATTTGCCCATTCTGCATATATCCATCTCTTGCTTTCAAGTGTAAGGTCCCTGGGGCAGAGCCCATCTGTTTGTTTCTTTTCCTTCTGCAGTGAAGTTTTTGAATAAGGCCCTAAGCATTGTGATTATTTTGCAGTGACTTTCCACCTTTGACTTGCACTTGTTCTGTAACTTTGCACATTACTCATGAAGAAAAAATTCGTACAAATATTTTGTAACTCATTTCCATTTACTTTGTACGGTCGATGTAGATGAGGTTCCCGGTATCGAAGTACAATCAGGCTTGCGCAAGTCAATCCAATCATAAGCCAGGCAGAAAATCCAAAGTAATTTGTTAACATAATAAGGTCAGAAGGGATGATAAAAATGGATGCAATGGTGGTTGAAAAAATCATAGCTGGTGCCGGAGTACAGGAGTGGACATTAAGCATGGATATTAAACCAGGTAAATGTCCTGACTGACTTCCAGCATAGCTTAATCGACCTAGTGTGAACATGCTGCTGTTGAGGGCACCAAATATTGAGACAGCAACAGAGAGAGGAATGATCCAGGCAATGGAGGGGATCACTCGATCAGCCCAAGTGACTGCCACAGCAACTGCAAGAAAGCAGAGCATTAGTGTAGTATAGGTACCATGTTCTGAATTACTGACAGATTGAACAGAAATGAAACTTAATATACAAGAAACATCACTTATTTACCAGCATTGCCTGTTTTTTTTTGCTACAGTAGCCAAACATGACTAATCTAATTCCAAGGGTATTTAATTCAGGTGCCACAAATTTCTGGGGTGGGATGACAGCAAGAAGGAGTGCTGCCTGCCAGAGCAAGCTGAGTAAACCTGCTGGGGCCAATACCAAGGTAATGGACTGCCCAGCGGGAGCAAGCTGCATCTCACTGCCATGAATCACAAACGTTCACGCACGGGCAAGGCCACATGGGGAAAGAAAATGAATGTATCTGTCCCCAGCATGACTGCACTGGTGACATGATCTACTGTTATGAGGAAACTGCCAATATGAGCGCATGTATGTGCAGAGATGGGTCATGCAGAGCATGTATTTAATGAGGTTTGCTTTGGGTGATACAGGGAAATGTGAAAGATTTTTTCTGAACAAACAATATTCAATATTGCTTGGAAATTAGCTATAGCCCATATTGTAGCGAGGACTAACATTTAGTGAGTCTATAACCAACTGTCATGAGGTACATAGGTCTTGCAGTGACCTGTGCAGCATGGAGAAAACAACCCCCCAAAAAATGTAGAGAAAGAACAAGAATTGCAGCAATGCACAGCAATGTTTGTAACAAGAGCTATAATTTTAAGGCTGTGTCCCCAGCTGACACAGATAAGCACAGCTCCCCTGGTATGTCTGGAGCTGACCATGCCAGCTGGGCAGCTGCTATTTACGGACACCCCGGTATTTAGTGTCTCTTTCATTGTAGGATGGATCTGCAAAATGTATGCATCTCTCCCAGCTGAGAGATCCTGAAAACGGTTAACCAGTAACATGAGGTTGCTGAGTGACAGCTACACCACTCCCATTTATGTTATTGAGCTATTTTCACAGGAAAAAAAAATAACTGATCTGTCCAAAATGAGGTATGGTTTTTGTCACTCCTGCAGGCAAGATCCGACAGCTCAGTCTCATTAGAGTGATATTTAAAAGGTGCTGTTTGGACAATCAAGGAGAAATACAGCTCCTCTTGGACCTTTTCACAGACAGCTTACTGGTACAGGATCTGAGAAAGGCTTTACATACACTGGACTTTTGTATAGGCTCTTCTAAGGAATCACAGTATTTATCACAAATAACCCCCCCACACACACACATGAAATGGAACATTTTTGTATTCACAGTCATTTCGGTATTACTTATCAAGGTAGACTTGTCCACCTCCTAGACAGTGATGGCTTTAGCCTGAGACACCATGAGGTAGGGAATGTAGGACAAGAGAGTATTTTAACTACAGGAAAACAAAGGCTTTCCCCATACCCAACAGAGACCTGATCTTCACCTGATTTCCCACGTTTTAATACACTTCTGATTTCTTTTTAGACAGTGCAGGTATAAGCCAACATTTTCAACACCTAGTACCATCTGTCTGCGCTCAGCCCAACTTGTGCCATACAGTAAAATTAAGCAAGAATTCTTCATCAAAACTTAGAATGAAACCCAAAATTCCTGATGCGAAGTCATATGAGCAGAAGTAACGCAGTAAACTGATGTCAGATGGGTATGCTAATGGACCACAACTTTTTAATAAAGTCAAATCCATACCTGAAGAGACAATTTCCTTAGGTGTGAGGACAGTAAGATAGGAGATGTTCACCAGTAAATAAAAAACAATTACTGCAGGAACAGCAGTCATCACAGTTAAGGGGATATTTCTGCTAGGGTTTTTCATCTCTTCTGAAAAATATAATTTAAAAAGACTAATAAAGCAAGCAGTGTAGCTTCTGAAACTGTGTTTCTGTAGTGAATCTGCACAGAGCTTGACAATACCTGCTCCAATTCCTAATCGTGGCTGCTAAGCTATGTTGCTTATGAGGCACTACAGTGGTTCTCAAACAGTTTATTAATAAAGTCTAAACATTTTTTTTCTTTAGCTATTTTTTTAGCTATGTTGGGAGGATGGATGGATGGTGGTCTGATAGACTGATAAAAAATGACAGGAGGACTAAAATATTTTCCTTGATTTGTTTAAACATGTATTTGACTTACATTAGAACATTGATTTGGTAAGAAATTTTCAAGTAGGCATACTTTTAAATCTCTAGCTTAAACATGAGACTCTAAAGGCAGAATATTTATTCTTACATCACCTCATGAGTCCTGAGCTGAAACTGTCTGAGAACATGTTCCTACTCCTGCACAAAACCTTTCTCTTTGCCCTTATATCAGGAAAAACAGAAAAAGTAACAGCACAGACTAAATGTATTGCCAAACGAGCAGCAATGCAGTGGCTTCAAAAGGGGTCCATTCCCAGCTGGATTCTGCTGTTATCTTATTATCATTTTATTATTATCTTTTCCAGGGAAAAGCTGGCAGAGGAAAACCATTTAGTGATAAGCCTGGCATCTTAGCTTAAAACTACTCTTACCAAATAAGAAAAAACTCCAAATTTTGCAGCTGAACAACTGAGGCACTGGCACACATTCCTGACTATGTGATATTTCTAGCCCAAGACAGAGCTGGTTTCCAGACACTAATAATTCATCCTCATCTTAGTCAAAAAGGGTCTTTTTCATCTCTTTCACTCCTTTCTCCCTTCCCTCTAGCTCCTTCTCCCCTTCCCGCTTCCCTCAGCATTTACTAAAGACTTCCTGAGTATTACCAATCAATAACTCACAAGGAGGAAGAAGTGAAAACTCAAATGCACAGCTTACTCAAGCTCTTTTTAGGAGACAGAAATCGCTTTCCTCCCTGAAATATAGTTTCTGTCTCCTGTCCAGAACATCAGCTTCGAGCCCGCCCCAGCACTGGCTGTAGTGCGCAGTGCCAGAGGGACTGAATGAGCGCAAAAGTGGAATTCAGATACAGAATATCGTAGAATTTGGGATTTATTTCAGATGTAAGAAATACACTTGGTAATTCTGAGCCCAGAAGAGGACAATCGCCAAAACTGCCAATTTAAATTTCTCCATTTGTTTTCTTGCTCATTACAGTTCTGCTGTCCAGCTGGCACCTGATGCTTCAGCTGAAGCTCACGGGAATGAAGTTATTGTTCAAGAATAGGAAATTCAGTTCAGAAGAGGACTACTGCATAGGTTGCATCTGTCTAAACAGCTGTGCTGCCAAGTGTATGGTATTTATCACTACTACTATATTTTCTCAGACTTATAAAGTTAAATGCTTGCCTTTAAGGAAATCCTAAGATTTCAAAATTAGTTTGCTGATTTATATAATCTTTTTTATTGCAGCATATTGTTAACACCGGAATAGCTAGACTGCAATAATAGTCATTTTTTTAAACATTAACCCAATTTTACACTGTTTTCATCATTGAACTTTGTGTTATGCACTTCACACATACAGTTTATGTTTTACACGTGATAGAGCTTAATGGATTAATAAAGATACAAGAGCAACATGCACTTGCTTACAACTTAATTCCATAAATCTGATGATACTATAAAGCACTGTTTAACTTGTGACATGCATAACCAACATTATGAACATTATCTCTGCAGCTTTCAAAAAAACCTGCTTTATCCTAACTGCTCAGAATACGGTAAGTAAATAGATATTCAAAAAGCTGCACACAGTTTGGCATGCATATCTTAATCCTTTTCTAAAATGCAGTGACATCAAGAAAGAAAAAATGCAACTTTTTAAGGTATGAAAAAATCTGTTTAAGCATGAGATTTTACATGAACGATTTTGATTTCTCTTGTACTCCTCTGGAAATGTCAGCCTGACTCCAGGGACCGCACAAGAAGCAAGAACCTTCCCTACAGAGGAACACCACCTCTTCTACCAGTCCCAACCAGCACAGGACTCACATAAAATATGAGAGACCCTATGGTCTTGAAGGAGACAGGTTCTATCAAGATGAGCTGAGGAATGTAAGAAAAGTGACTGCAGAACAATATCTAAAGAGGAGTAAGATACCTGCCATGTAATTGAGGGACCACCAGCCACCATATGCATATAATCCTTGGAAGAAAGCTTCAGCAACCTGTGATGCGTTGGGGATCTCTGAGCTGAACGTGTCCTCAAACCGGGCCAGAATCTCCTTTCTCCCACCAGCGAGGAGAACTATGCCCCCAATGGCAATTACAGACAAGGCCATCATCTTCAGCAGAGTGAAAACTGTCTGCACCCATGCAGCCATTTTGACGCTGTGGCCATTCAAAATCCCCAGGGACCAGAGAACGGCCAAGGCCAAGCATTTCTTCAGCACTTCTGGTGCAGGGCAAATGCCGTAGAAGGGCTGGGTGGCGTATTCAGCAAACAGCAAGGCTCGAGCAGCATTTGATGCTGGCTTGGTAAACATTGATGTCCAGATGAACACGAAGGCAGGTAAGGATCCAAGGCCTCTTTTAATATGGTTGTATTCTCCTCCAGAGAATGGCAGAGCAGTTCCCAGCTCCGCGTAGCAGAGGGCACCCATCAGAGAAACCAGCCCAGACGCAGTCCAGATCATGAGTGCAACGCCAACGTTGAGTAAGGAATGCTTTAACACTCCCATGGGAGACACAAAGATCCCTGCCCCCACTATTGATCCTATAATAAAACTTACCCCATCAAAATAACCTATATTTCTTATGAGTTGCATCTTGGCCTTTTCTTTTCTTTTCACATCTTTCGGATCATCGCTTTTTCCTTTTCCCATTTTTTTTCTGGTTTTTTGGGGGTTTTGGTTTTTTTGGTTGTTTTTTTTTTTCCCCACAGCAGACTGTATGACTCCAGAGGCTGGATTACTTATGTTTCCCTTCCACTCTGTTGCTAGAAGACTGTCATGGCCCTACTTGCTATTGAAATGTTATGGGAAGCCTGGCTTAATAATTCAGAAAAGTGAGCATACTTTGGGTTTTGATGTCTTTTGTGCGAAGATGATTAACCAAACACTTCAAGAAACAGTGGCAAATCATGTACATGCTGGTTTAATATGTAATTCAGAAATTATTCATGCCTGGAGGTACTCTTAAAGAAAACAGCGTAACATAGAACACACAGTAAACGCTCATTCCTCAGCTGATATTCAACAACAGAGTTCAATTTTTTTAACGTATGTCTCCAGAGACAACTGCAAGAGGTGGGCAAATGTGGCCTCTGCATCAGATCCAGGGAAAGGAGAAGGGTATGGCAGCATGGGGAAGAAATCAGTCCTCCTTATGTTATTGACAGTGACATGGACATTAGCTGAACGGCCTGGTACTATTTTTCCACCGTCAGTACAAATTGGCGACTTTAACCAGTGATCATCAGTATGTTTTGCCAGTCCTTGTAAGTCATTGGGTATACTGGAGAGTTTTTATACTTTACTGATTAAGCACTGCCCCAGAAAGAAAATTAGCAGTTTATTCACAGTGTTTCTTGAGCACTCATCGTTACAGTAGCATCCAAGTACTTCCTAAACCAGCACTAATCTTCAGACACCGCTGTGAGGGGCAGGGGCTGCATCATCATTTCCACTGTCTGTATGGGTGCTGTGGAGCAGAAGGATCAAGGCTGGAAGTTCCCAGCAGTTTGGTGTGTGCCTTTTAAGGTGCAGCCACTGATTTTTCTATATATTTAACAATCTGTGGTATGTTCAATTTGATGGTCAAAACACAGAAAAGGAGTTTCTCTTCAATCAGATGTGGACATACCATTGCAACAGACTTCTGCCCCAAGAAAAATGTATTTATTTTTTTTAAAAGCTGTAGAGAAATAGTGGACAGAAAGTCGGAAACTAACTGAAAAAGCAGCTCAGCATACACCTTAAGGGTTATTAAGTGCCCAAACTGGTAGCTGCAAAGTTCTTACTTTTTGCAAGTCGCAGAACTAGTTTTGAACCAAAGGTCAAAGCTCAGTAACAAAGTGAACAAAACGTACAGCTTTTACAAGGCCCATACTTGAAAGACACAGTGGTTCAGACCAGTCCTGAATAGCACAATTTTCACTAAGTACAAAATAAGTTAATCCAAAAAATTCCGTTTCCATACGATACCATTAAGTAAAAGGCCTTTAGTTAAACTAGGCATGTGCACAAGTTCTTACTTTTCAATTTTTTCAATGACTTGGTTAAAGTGCGTTTCCATCACCACACAGAACGATGCAGCATGGTCAGTGACAAAAGCTCCTGGGCAGCTTTTAACCATAAGACAACTCTTCCACGTTCTGCAAATCACTGCAGTACTCACTATATACTTTCGTCTTCAAAAAACATCAAGACAACAAAAATTTGTTCTACATGAAACACACCTCTATTTATAAAAATTTAAATTGCATTTATCCGCTTCATAAATTGCAGTATGTATTCAAGTTCAAGTATGCATTTACTGTGTATTATGAATGAATAATTCACAAATTTATTCACCAGTATTCATGAACTGGAACTTTAAGTGTGACAAATGTTTTAAATGGTTAAAACATGTCATGTCCTGTTTTACTTCCAAGTGCCTTTTCTGAGTCTCCTTCTCTGTGAATGCAGACACATTTTTTGATATCCAGCAATCTTCCAACCCTTTGAGTGTTCAGCCACGTAAAGATGGATTTGGATTACTGTTTCAAAACTAATCAGTATTACACTAAATGGCAGCTTAAAGTACAGATGCAACTGATTTTGTTTCATTGTTCATGCTAAAGTACATTAATATCTAGTGTAACAAAGGCATTTCCAAAATCTCCTGAGCAGGAGATTAATAAGGATTTTTAACTTCTGACAAAGCTGCCCAATTTCAGAAAACCCCACTGACATTCTGGGAAAGATGAGCACTACCAGGGCAGAACTCGGGAAATCACAGCTGGTTACACAACAGGTAGTTTTCAGTCAAACTGCTTCATTTCTCAGTATGTAAGGGCAGTCTTCCGAAGCACATCATAAATACCCACTCCCCAGGTTTTCTGGAAGATGTCCAACTTTTCCCTCAGCTGAGAGGACGAATTGCCACAGTCTATATGATTATCTCAAGGTCTCATATGTCAGTGTTGTTTGCCTCATATCCAACCATGTACTCACTACCTGGTCACATTCACTGTGATGACATCCAGAGACTCAACCACTGAACACACAGTGAAGATAACTGACTACAATAACCGGACACATGTGTAAGACAAGCCTAAGATTCCCCTGACACGCAGAGTAGACTGAAATATTGTATCACCATCAAAAAATGCTGAAATTCTGAAGTTTTTACAGTCAACAGGGAACAACGACATTTGAATGCCAGCTACTGAGTTCTCTTTGACAGTAAAGTGAGGTCAAGAGTGTGATAAATGATTTAGTCTCAAACGAGATTCCAATTAAAGTTTACCATTTATTTAAAGGAACAGAGGCAAGGCAAACAGCCCTGCCTGCACTGTGAGGCTCCGCTGCGCCAAGACGCACACTGTGCAAAACAAGGCAACTCCTTATATAGCTTAGCCTTATTTACATATTCATAACGGGCGTGTTTCCGCCGCAAACTCTCCACGCAGGCGTAGTAGTTCTTCCAGAAACGTCTCCGAAGTTGCACAGCCGCAGTGGTTCCCCTCTGGAAAGTTCTCCGAAGCCGCGCAGGCGCAGCAGTTCCTGTCTGGCTCCAAAGCCGCGCAGGCGCAGCAGTTTCCCCTCTGGCCCAGATGACAGAGGGATTCCACCCAGGTAACACGGCTCCGAGCAGGTCCTTCACTGCTCCGCAGCAGCCATCACACACGAGTGTAGCTGCAAGGCACAGCCGCCTGCTTCCCTAAGCCTGCGGCTATACAAGGACAAACAAACCGGCCACAGGTCCCATTTCACTCTGTGGCCCCAGCATTTCTCCACACTGACACGAATCGGGGTGAACACATTTCACACGAGTGTCACATAACAGCTATGGCTGAAAGTTGAAACTTCAGCTGATCATTTCTAGTTCTCTTAGCATTTGGGATTTTCCCTTTTCATTTCCTTTCAAAATTCTTTTAGCCTTCAATGTCCAAGTTTTGCATTCTCAACTATCTAATGCTTATCATGATGAATACCTTCAGTCACTGTAGTTTCTCTAGATTTAAGAGAGAAACCCATACAGCAAAGCAATGGAAGAATATTGTTGTTGCCTAAAAGAGGTATGTATTATCTCCTAATTCTAATTAACTAGATTTCAGTGTAGTTGGATAGGGCATCTTGACTTCAATCTTGTCAGGAATTTTAAGTGTCTCACCAGGTTTTTGCTATTTTTTGGACTATTCTAGTCCACTGATTACGTGGACTAGAAAGAAACCCACCTGTCTAAACAATGGGGGACTTAAAAACATTTATTTACTTCCTTTTCAATTAACTACACAGTGTTTCAAGCATGGTATTGACTTATCTCTGCATCATCCCAAAATCCTTTAAGGGGAGAAGATGTAGAAAAAATTAGAACCTAATTTGTCTTGCAAAGTTTCAACAAATACTCTTATGTGTTGTCTTTGAAGAAACTGCTGCTGACATTCATGAAGGATAAAGAAGCAGAGGAACAAAGGAAAAACCTGAAGAGACCTTCTAGGAAAAAACAAAGTTAATCTTCCTTGGTATATGTCAAGGGACATACTGTATTTAATATGACTGACAACTTTTATTTATAATCCTCCTTTTTTTTCTCCTCTGCTTTAGCTCACCTTTTCTTGGGAATATGGTATTTCAAAGTATTTTTCTTTGTCTTGCCTTCTGAAAGCGCAACAGCTATTCAAGGATTTCCCATTCTATAAAAGCCAGTTTACCATTTGCCACACTGAACCCCATCATGTGTTCACAAACTTTTGTTTAGAAAATGAGTCTGTACAGAGAGCAATATGACAATCTACTGCCTTGGCAATATTCTTCTTTTCCTGGTACTCTGCCAAACTTACTATACATCTGCCTTTTACTAGAATTCTAAGAATCTATTTGTGACCCTGGCAGATACATAATTCTACTTTTACTATTGATTAAAAAACAGACCTCACATAGTAGTAAGCAAATGGCAAACCAAAAAACCTAGGGAAAGTCAGTCTTTCAGGACATGCTACGTTTGCACTTGTGTTCTCTACAGCTGTTCATACTAGCCATAGAATTTACTGCTCTGAAGTATCTCTTTGATAAAATATCAATGCAAGTGCATATGCATGAGCTGCTTTATACATTCTTTATTGGGCTGTAATGTGAAAAGAAATGTACGATGGATTTTTGGCAGTAATAGATACTAATAATTGGTGCCTAGTGAGCAAATCCAGCATAGCACTCATCTATGTAAATGTAAATCTTGTAAAACAAGTGTCTAGACTCATCCAATCCTAGCAACGGCTGTACGAACTGCCCACTGGAAATTATTCCCCTTCTACTTTTAGATGGCTTGATGAATGTACCCCTCCTATCGGGACGGGCTAGCATGCATTTTTTACATCAAATGCTCAGTGTTGCACTGTAGGCTCATACAGTGACACTGTAGCGCCCTGAAAAATAAAGCCATAAGAAGTATCAACGGTATTGTAAAGGGGTACTACAATAGCACCATTAAAAAGCTTGTACAGTGCCCAGTCCAAGTAAGAACTCTTATTAGGACATCTAGTTGAGCCCTACTGAAATCGTTTAACCAAAATTCCCCTTTAACTATAGTTCTTTTCAAAATCCTAGTTGTACTGTAACAGCCAGTGCCTTGTCACTAATTATGGAGGCTGTCCCCGGCCATGCAGGCAGGCCATGCTGAGCAAGATCCCCCAGTCGTGGCCTGCAGAAAAGCCCCAGCAGCTCAACAGAGTCCTGCGATTGTCCTGCTCTTCAGGATGCGGTGTGGGTCACACCATGCACAAATACCAGGGTGGGAGCGCCAGACTGCATCACACTGACGCTGAGCAGGCAGGCCCAGGAGCAAATACCGAACCAATGCTGGAAGTGCTGAAGGGTTCAGCACGCTAGAAAATGCCTCTTCTGCAGAGTGAATCTGTGGCCTCAGGTGAGGTGAGGCCGGGCCGGGCCGGGCCTGCCTGAGCCAGCGGCACGCTCTGAACCAGGCCTGGAGCAAACTCTTAACCCTGTATCCGCCCTGCAAACACCCAAAGCCCCAGACCCTTTCCTCAGAGCAACCCGGGTCACAGCCCCGGCCTCCGCGCTGGGCGCTGCCGGGAGCNTTTGCGGCGGGGTTGTCGTGAAGTCTTTGCGTCTTAGCCGTAAAGCGCGGAGTTTGAAGAGAGGTGGCGGTTGGTGCGGGTGGCTCAGCGCTATGGCAGGGGAGCGCTCCCTTCCCGGCCAGCTCAGCCTCATGGATAAGGGCGTTAAGAGGTGAGGAGGCTGCCGGAGGGGCAGGGCAGGTGTTCCGCTGCAGCCGGAGCAGTGAGCTGGGCCCCTGGGGAGAGGAGAGGCCGCGGGGGCGGCGGGCTGCGCTGGGCAGAGCGGCCCGGGACTCGGGCTGCCCGGCTAATGGCAGGTGCCTTCCCTTCGCAGCTTGCTGGAGCTCTCCCTGAGCGCAGACCTGCACACGCTGAACCTGCACTGTAACCGCATCGCCAGAATCGAAGGGCTCGGCCACCTCCGGAATCTGCGGCATTTAGATCTGTCATCAAACCAAATCCGCCGGATGGAGGGGCTAAGTTCCCTGGTTAACCTGCGCACCCTAAGTTTATCCTGCAACCTGATAACAAAAGTGGAGGGTCTGCAATATTTATTTCTGTCCACTTAGCAACTCATGAAGCTTCTATAAGAGTTGTATTAAAGTTTGCTTCTGGAAAGTATGCATATGAGTAAGGTTATGAAAAGTTAGTATGAGCTGCTCGCCATATTATTTGTAAATATTAAAAATTGTATATAGTCTCTGTAAGCTTTATCACAGCAAATACCTTGATTTAGAAGGGAAAAACTGTTTATTATGATTATAGTTTGTCATAATAATTTCTAGTTATTTTTAAAGGCTTACTTTGCAGGTTTTGATTTTATGAAAGCAGAGCATCCTTATGAAATCTTACTGTTTCTTTTTTCCTCATTTTGTTTAGGATTGGAAAAGCTCTTTAGTTTAACTATGCTGAATTTGTCATATAATCGCATATGTGATCTCTCTGGTAAGTGACTTTGGCATGTGCAGTGCAATAAACTGCGTTTGCCTCGTTTTAATTTTGAAAAACTTGACCAAGTGTCTTTTTAGAAGTTTCTAGTAGTTCAACCAATTGACTAAGTAGTACTACTAAAGGTGGCAATTGCTGCTACTCTCAGCTTTTAATGTTCTAACATCAAGGGTTGTTTGAACTGCAGTTTATTTTCCTGTATTTGATGAGGCCAAGCTTGTTCACAAAGTAGTACAGTAAACAATTCAAATACATTTCCAAAGGGAAAAATTCTGGAAGATCATTCGGAAAGATTCGGATCCCTTCTTTTTATAGGACAAAAATGCAACTTTGGATACGATATAGACGTCTTGTTCTGCATCCGTTTGTTGAAATGGTCAGTTGTTGGTTCTAAGATATTGAGCTGCGGAATCAAGTGGGGTTTGTAATAGAAAATTAAAAAGAACATCGCTAACAGTTTTATTAATGAACTTCAAGCTAAATGTTCATTTTGACACTCATCTTAACAGTTAGAAATGAGTCCTTTTCTTCACAGTTAGCTCTTGTACCTAACGTAAGTGTTGTGCTGTGTGGTGGCGTGCCGTAGCTAATTAACATCTGTAGACAAGGATATGGAGCAAAAGTTACATCATTTCCAGTTGTGATGTACTATTTATTGAATATTTATCAACAAGATACCATTTGTTCTAAACCCTATAGTCTAGTATTAGAGTAGAAGTCATTATTTTGTGTTTTTCCTCAAATTTTCAGGATTTCAGTGCCTTCATGGAACCGGTCATAAGATTAGCCATATTGACCTTCACAGCAATTGTATAAACAGTATGAACCACTTACTTCAGTGCACAAAGGGGCTGCGCTGTTTGACAAGTCTGACACTGGAAAAAAATGGAAAAGCCAATCCAGTTTGTCACACAGCAGGTACGGATCTCATGTTAGGTAGATACTTTGCACTCCTTAGGTCACTGATTTCCCTTAAGCTGTGAGCCAGGTTCTGAAGCTCGGAGATTCATTCATGAACTGGCCAGCCTGCAGAAAGCTAAATTCTGTCAAAATTAATATGTTCTCCATTAAAAAAATCTTTGGTTTTTTTTCCCCCATGACATATTCTTAAAATTGTAACTTGTTTGCTTTGATAAGGCTCAACTTTTCTCATGCTATGTTAGGTTAAGGTGGGAGATAGACAAAGAATCATGGCAAGAGAAAGTATTGCAGAAGTGGGAGTAACAGAGTATTAATATTATAAGATGGGTGGGTGGAGAATTTGAAGAATGTATGTAGAGATATTGAGCTATATAGAAGAGGGCAGGCATGGGAAGTAGATGGTCTTCTACTGATGGAAGCCAGAAGAGGAAGCTTAATAATAAGCACTGCGAGCCTCTCTTCCTTCTCCCACAGCTTCAGTAAGCACCGACAGGCTATAAGATGCTCTGCAGTAATTAGCATCTTCATCAAAATAGCAGCCAGGACTTTTACTGGGCAGCATGGAGACTAGTTGGAGGAATGCATGTGGATACATCACTCTGTGTTGCATTGCCCAGAGCTTCTCGTTTGGGAGTAGGTTTTTAGTGTCTCTTAAATGTTATACCCTGTGTTCCAGCAAGTTAAAGTGTAGCATCCTGTTTGGGTGTGGGTTTTGTTTGTTTTCTTCATTTGTGTATAAGAGAGGTGAAAATCTACAGGGGGGTAGAAGTGGAGGATTGATACTCTTGGGATAGCTCAAAGACCATTCATTACACAGAGTACAACAGCAGGAATTACAGTTATAGAAAAGAACAACCGTATCATGGGTATATAACTGATACGGGTGTAATATGTATACAGTTCTTAGAAAGAAACCTTGGAGATAATTGAGGGAAGCTAAATAAGGTCTTGGGTAATGTTTTCAAAACCACCCAGGAAGAAGTTTTACAAATGTATTTGGACATCACAGAAGCAGTAACAGGATGAACTAAGTTATCTGGATAACTTAGAAAATTCCACTAGTTCTCCTCTGTAAGTGTTTACATACATCTTCGTATCTGTCTCTTTGGTGGTGCTTACTTTTGAAACTGCAATGTTCAGAAGCCCAAATTCTATTAATTTAAAGAAATTTCACTTTAATGCCTTACAGTTTCGTGATGAAATTACTTCATTCACTGAAAAAGGGTGATGTTATCTAAGCCCTTGCAGAGCTTGCCTTTGCATTACGTTTGTCTGTCCTTGCACTTCGTGAGACTGTTTTGGTGCAGTAGAGTGATACTAAAGGTTGTCCGTGCAACTGCAGCGTTCTGATAGTTTTGAGGAAATCCCTGTGTAGACCAGGACTGGGCAGTCAGCTTCCCAGTTAATTTGTTTTGTAATGTTGTCTGTTGAAAGTCTTATGGGTGGGGGAAAGTGAGACACTTGTAGATAGCTCACTACATTTTTTTCTTCTATTAAAAATGCAATGAAAAATTTAAGATGACACAGTACCTAAAATACATGAGACATCTCCTTCAGAGATGAATTTCAATTTAAATGTGGTCTTTTCCTCAAGGTTATAGAGAAACTGTTCTTCAGACGTTGCCCCAGCTAACAGCTCTAGATGGAAGAAATATTTCTGGTGAACCAGTGGATGCAGCAGAAGAAAACTGCTCAGATTTGTATTGTTTAGAAGACATTCTGGGCTGTTTGGTTTCCTCGGAGTGCTCCTCATCCAGAGATCAGGTGCCATAGTTTGTGCATAGTTTTAATGCATTTTATTTCTATGTTGCGTGCAGCTCATTAATGTTACAAGGCTTTTCTTTCCTTTTGATAGAACTGTGTTATCTTACCAGTGGTGACACCACATATCGACCAGGCGTTGGCTCATTTTCGTCAACGTACAAGCATAGCAGTCCAAAGTGCCATCAGCTCCTCTACAGAGCTTGTCTCTTCTTCAGAACCAGAGAAGGCTGAACTTGATAAAATACACAGTGAGATGAGGATGAAAAAAATAGAAGATCAGATTTCACAGATACTGCAAAAGGTGACTTTTTGTTTGTTTGTTTTTCTGTGACTGCACAGAAAGCTTTGTTTGGAAAATGAGGTGTACCTTTTGGTAATGCAAAAGTTTGCTGGGACAGACTGGAGCATTTCTGCTGGGGTATGTGAAGACTTCATGCTAATGTTTTAATTCTTAATAATATTGAGAAACTAGGAATAAAATAAAAACATGTCTTTAGAAGTGAAGGTTGCACTTTGAATCATGAAAACTTTCATGCTGAATAAAAACCATAGTGTGTGGGACTAGGAGAACTATCAGATCATACTATATTAGAATTTTTTCTTTTTTTTCCTACCCTCAAGCCAGCAGTATAGTAACTGAACCAGAGTAAAATATGAAGTGCAGCAAATATTTAGATTGTAGAGTTGGTGATAATAAATTTTGTTAGTATGTCAGGGTGGTATGATTGTCAACTAAGTTTTTGTAACAATTTGTGGTGTACCTTGCATGTTTGCAAGGCTTTTTTTGGTTCTAGGTGCTGTATTTGCTTTACATTTTGCACCAAGCTTCTATGCCTAAGGATTTTACCAAACTTCGGGCGTTTCAAACCGATACAATTATATGTTCTCAAGCATGCTGTTCTGTTGGGTTCACTGCATCTTTAAAACGACACAATGTTTTAGCAAGGGAGAAGTGGTTTTTGGAAGTAATTATTTGCTGTTCTATCAAATTTTTGTGTGATCTTTTTAAAAATAACACCTGAATAAGTGTTAGAAATCAGCCAATTATGATTTGTAAAATGTATATATAAAAGTCCAATCTGTTCTTAGGTATCTGATACCTCAAGAAGGGAAGCTCCTCCAAATGTTCTCAAAGCTAAGAGAGACATAGATCCAACTTCTGAGAGTGAAAACGAGAGTGGGAAAGAGAACAACAGGAAAACTGTGAAAAGAAGCAAGATCCCTACTTACCGTAGAACTACCTTATCTACTAGATGTCATACGAATCCTCTTAAGAACAAAATAATTGACAGGTATCCCAATGTTTGCCATGTAAAGCCAAAATTAATTAAGCTGAATATTGTCCAAGTGAATGCAGTTTGACTTGAAACAATTTGCTCAAAGTGGTAGGTTAGGCAAATTAGCTCTGTTAATAATGCTCTAAAAATTATCTACGGAGGCTTCACTCAGTCATTTCCAAAACAGAAACACTTTCAGAATTCTAAATTCTAACAGCTCATATTTTCGTCTTTGTTTTCAATTATGGTGACAGAATTGTCCACAGAAGTCATTAAAAATAAAAGATCTGTGGTGTCATAACAATGGTCAAGAATATATGTCTATATTTGGTGATGAAACTGAGGATGCAATAGTAATTTGATTTATATAGTAAAAATCAGAAGTGATTAATAGATGATATAAATTGGACTATATTAGTTTAGTCAACCACTGCAGCTCTACAGCTACCTCGCTTCTCTGAAATTTTCATATCTATGTGATTATAAGATGTTTTTCAGATTGCATCTACTAGAACTCTTTTTTTTTTTTTTTTTTTTAATTTACAGCTGAACATTTGAATTTGGTTTTTTTGGATCTGTTTGCAAATTATTTTCTGTGTGGTTTTGTACTCTGAACAATTTGGCTTCTACACAGAACTGTAAAATTTTGTCCTGTGAAAGTACCTGAATCCCTGTTACTGTTTAAACTCTGCATATTCTTGAATATACCTTGATGTCCTGCTGTTACAGGGAAGAGAAGAAGAGTTCCTCAAAGCGTCCACACTCCAGTCAGAGAGACGGTCACCTCCAGTCATCATCAGACACGCGAGACTTGGAAGTGTTGGGAAGAAAAGCTGAAATAGTAACTGGAAGACAGAGCAATGTAGACAAACTAGAAGAAATTAATTCAAATGCCACAGATGAATCAACATACCGAGTATGTTTTGCACCCTTCCAAGTTAAATATGACTATGTTTTCCCTTGAAGCCAAACATGTCTTTTGGTGAAACGTTAAAATTGGAGATGACAAAAATAATTGCATGTAGATAGTATCAAAAAATAGTGGCATTCTTGTAGTGTCAACTGGAAGAGAATTTATTTGATATCACTTTTAAGGGGGTTTTTGGCCTTGTCATTTGCACTTCCTTCTGTCATCCATGAACTTGAGAAAGACAAAAAAATCTTGTTCTACAGTTATGAATATTGTTTGACATTTTTGGCTACATTTGAATGTTTCCCAGTAAGTTGACACTTGCCATGTTCTTGCTAAGGCACTGATTCAAGAACTGGATCAAGAGAAAGAAAGGAGGTGGAAGGCAGAGCAGGCAGAGAAGAAATTAACAGAGCATGTTAGAGAGCTACAGAAACACGCAAAAGAAGAAAAGAATATTCAGAGCATGGCTGTATACACTACAGACAGGTAGGGGAACAGAGTGCGGTACTGTAAGAGTTCGGGGTTTTTTAAATTCAACAGTATTCAATTCATAGGCTCAAGAAATGGGAACAGCTTCAAACAATACACTTGGAAAATAATGCATCAAGAAGTAATTCTGTAATTTCTCTCAGTATTACCTAACGAAATTCCTTTTTGCAGCTCTGGAGCTTTCTTCCTGTTCTTGTCTCAGAACAGTATCAGCAGTACAATTATGATACAAATTGCTTGGAAAGTAATGACTAGAGGCCATTACTTTCCAAGCAATCTGTATCATAATTGTACTTTTTTTATCAGTTCAAACTGTAGTAGCTGTCGCATATCATGCTTCCAATTCCCAATCTCCCTTTCCACCTACACATACTGTGTTCTTTTTTTTTCTGCACAGCACACTCGAACAGAGATGGCAGGCCAGAGCTGGCCGTAGGCAGTATGTTGTGCAGGTCAGGCCTCTAACACTTCTTCCTATAGACAGCTGTCATCATCCTGGTAAGGGCTGAGCAGCACCTTTTTTTTTTCAAAAGCTCTCCCTTCTAACAAAGCATTGTTTATTGTCAGCTGTGATGGGAGATGTCTGCTCAGTTTGCCTTTTTCTTCACTACACTGTATTTATCGAAGACACATTTTCTCTTTTACAAGGAAGAAACGAGACAAATGCTTCCTCAGTTACCATGCATGACTGACTGTGATTTATTTCCCCTTTTCTTTCTACTTTTATTTGTTACTACCTTGGATAAGAGGCTAATTATGTTCCTTTTCTTTTAAGACAGATCTTATATCAAAAATTATTAGAATATTTGAGGATATTTCAAAGGTTTCTGAAGAAAATAATTAAATTACAAATTGATACTATATGTTTGACCTCTGTATAAAGCAAAATGGTACTGGGATGTCGTTTCCTTAAAGACCTATCTGTGGGGTTGTCTCCAGCTTAGTTTCTTTTAAAATGAAGCTCCATATAGTAATGACACGTGACTTCAGTAATATTTTAATGTTTTTAAACAGTTTTACATGACTGTACATAGTGAAACTCAGCAAAGAACAAGATACAGTGCTACAACATTTACTGTCTCTTTCTCAGTGTATTTGGCATCAAACTAAGTACTAAATGTTTGTAATGAACTTTATCGCATTTATTCTGAGGTTAAAGGAATTGATACTGAAAGAGAGAAATGCTAAAGCAAGACTGCAAGCAGATGTCCAGCAGTTGAAAAGTGAAATTGAAAGACTTACTAATGAGTTAAATCAGGCAAGAAATGAAGCAGCAGCACATCAGAAGGCCGTGCAAGCTTTAGAAGAAACAATATCCAAGATGGAGAGAGAGAGGTTGCAGCAACGAACAACAGAGGTAAATATTTTTCATGAGTAAATAATACAATGGCTAGAGGATGGCCACTGTAGTCACAGATGTTGAGAAACAAGATAGGTCTTACAAGCCTTAAGTCTGAGTTCTCAACAATAAAAACTGCCTTTTTTTCTACATAGTAGTAGTAGTTAATAACGAGAATCCATTTTAATGGTCAGTTGATATTTTTATAAATATAAGTATGTCGTGATATGATCTTAAGATAAAGGAGAACAAATCCTACGTACTTAAGGCTGAGAGTTTGATATTTTCTGAAAATATACAGTAACAAAGGCAAGTTTTTTTGAAACATTGCTGAAGTCACTGAAGATCTTACTAGCGGGTTGGAAGTCTGGTGGTCCTGTTTATGTTTTGCTAATCTAAAGAATTAGATGCTTTTAACTGCAACCAGAACAAAACAGTAATTGCCAAGAACTTACTTTAAAGATTCTGGTTGTTTTGGGGGCTTTATGTTTGTTTGCTTGGGATTTTTTGGTTTTGTTTTCACAGCTGGAGAAGATAATGATGCTTTTGTTGTCAGATGCCCTTTTTTCAGTATACAAATACATAAGATCAAGATGCTGGACCAAATATTGACACTATTTTTGACTAAATGGTTAATTGGTGAACTTTCAGAGGCCAAATGCTACATTCTCCAGCATCTATTCCTGTTGGTTTATTATATTGCTATATAAGCCCATTCCTGTGTCACTGAATGCATTCGCTTATAGAAATCGAATCCTAAGCTATCCGTGCTGAAAAGTCTCTGAACTGCTAGTGTGGTGCTCTAGGATTTACTGTTCCTTAGATGCCCTGAAAGGAATCAGAACCAGGGAGTGTGCTGACAGCCAGACTGCAAGTGCTATTTGAGTTATGGATTAGCCAGCCTCCACTTCAGGCTACTGTTTAGGCACCTGAGCGGCACTTCCATTTTCTTCCTGACCTGTAAATACCCTGGAGCTATTATGGATCTAGAAGCAACCCTTCAATTTAGATCAAGTATCTGCTTGTCACTTTGAAAAGTGCTAAATTCAGTGAATTAGAGAAGAGTGGTTGGGTTTGTTTGGTTTTTATTTTCCTATAAGAAGGGAAAGACCTTATTGGTGTATGAGATTTTTAGTTTTCCTTTAATTAGTTTGTAGAAATAAAACCTCTCTTTTGATGGTGGTAGCATCATTTATATTAACTGCAAAACTTAAGGGAAGGTCTTTGTTCCTGTCTTGAAAATCCTGCAGCAAATACTTTTTATTAACTACGTTTCAAAGAATAACTATCATACTTTAAAAAATAAATAAGCTTTTTCAACATTCAGATGTAATATAACTTTGGCCTATTTCATCAACTCTAAGATTAACAAATTGTAGAATATTTTATAGGGCTTTCTTATAGTACACGTCGGCAGTTAGCTTTGGTGGTAAATCATGGTTACTCTAGGTAGTCACTGTTTAAGGATTTCAGTCAACATTAGTAGATAGCTTCTTTAAGGTATTCCGGATAAATTACTGTGCATCTGAATGTATACCCTGTTTTCTGGCAGTCTTTAAATTTGCATGTGTTCTTAATTGAAGTTTTTGGTTTTAAGTGCTTCAGTTTAGGACAGAATTGCTTCATTTTATCCACAAAACAACAGGAATACAGTGGAATGCATCTAAATGTTATGTGAAGAGGCTTAGCATGTAGAACAAGAGAATTTAGCTTCATACTCAAGCCTCACAACAGTTTTCATACAAGTGAAATTACTGTATGAACTTCAGGTACCTCTGGCATTCTCAGGCTGGAACTCCTAACATGCAGCAGGACTTACGTATCTTAAAGGACATTGGATAAACATAGGAAACAAGGTTTTATTTGTCTCTGCAGAACATTCTATACAGCTGTTCCTTAATTTTTTATTTTTCATTTCGATTGATTGTGCAAAAATCAAGTTGAGGGGATAGTTGTGATGGAATTCTGAAAGAAAACAGATTTAGGATTTTTTTCTTTTCTTTTGGAGCGTGTCTTTTTGTTCACTGGGGATTGAGGGGTTTTTGTTTGTTTTCTCGTAAGAGTTGGAAAGTAAACTAGGCTGTCCCTGCATTCTCGCTCTGCCATTAGATAACTGACATGTAGAGTAGTCTGGAGTAGTCCATTAATGATTCACAGGTTTGATACTCTGGAAAGCAAAGGAATTAGAGTTGTGTAAGTACAGAATGTGGAGACCCTTTGCTTTGCTTAGTAGCACAGGTTGACAAGGTAGTTCTTACTGCTCACTGCATGAGCACAAGAGGATTGAGATGAAACTCAACACCTGCCTTATGAGGAAAGGTTGAGAGACCTGGGGCTTTTTAGTCTGGAGAAGAGAAGACTGAGAGGGGATCTAAAGTGTATAAATAGATGAGGGCTGAGTGTCAAGAAGAAAGGGGCAACCTCTTCTCACTTGTGCCCTGCGATAGGACAAGGGGCAATGGATGCAAGCTAGAGCACAGGAAGTTCCACCTCAACATAAGGAGGAACTTCTTAAATGTGAGGGTTACAGAGCACTGGAACGGGCTCCCCAGAGAGGTTGTAGAGTCTCCTTCTCTGGAGACTTTCAAGACCCATCTGGATGCGTTCCTGTGTAACCTGCCTATGATGATTCTATGGTCCTGCTTGTCAGGGGGGTTGGACTTGATGATCTCCAGAGGTCCCTTCCAACCCCTAACATTCTATGATTCTATGAAAGCTGCAAGTATTGATTAGGAGTAAGAATATCTCCATTAATATAATCTCTGTTGTTTCTGTGGCGTGTTATGACTTAGAATCATAGGATAATTCAGGTTGGAAAAGACCTCTAGCACCATTTAGTCCAACCTTCTTTGCACATCTCCCTGTCCTCTAGACCATGTACCAAAGTGCCACATCTACCCATTTTTTAAACACCTCCAGGGATGATGACTCCACCACCTCCCCGGGCAGCCTGTTCCAGTGGCTAATCACTCTTTCAGTGAAGATCTTCTTCTTGATATCCAATCTAAACCTCCCCTGGCACAACTTGAGGCTATTAGCTCTTGTCCTGTCGTTAGTTACTTGGGAGAAGAGACCAGCACCAGCCTCACTACAACCTCCTTTAAGGTAGCTGTAGAGAGCAATGAGGTCTCCTCTCAGCCTCTTCTCCAGTTCACTCAGGCGCTCCTCATAGGACATATTCTCCAGACCCCTCACCAGCTTTGTTGCCCTTCTCTGGACCTGTTCCAGCACCTCAATGTCCTTCTTGTACTGTGGTGCCCAAAACAGTACTCAAGGTGTGCTCTCATGAGCGCAGAGTACAACTTGCAGCCTTCTGAAGTGTTTTGAGTGAATTACCATTTTATAAGTAATAAAAACCCTTTTTATAATTTCTTAATATATTTTTCTTCCTACTTGCTGAAAAGACAGCTTTGTATGTAAAAGGCTTACGATGATAAAATGGAATTAGTCATAAAAGCTTGCATCAAATGGAGAAAGTGGAGTATGCCACCTGGTGTTTACACTGATTCTCTCTTTTTCATAGTATCATTAGAAAGCGGCTCCGTTTAGCAACTTTAAGCTGTAAAACTCAGAGATACAGATTTTTGTAACTGGAGTGTTAAAGTTATATTGAATAACTCTAAAAATGTTTTACTTGAAGCTAATACAAATATTGCAATATGAGAGTTTGTAACTGAGGAAATCATTCTGCCAATATTCTTGTTCTACTTCTGCAGGACACTTTCAGGTTCTTTGTAAGTTAAGTAAATGTCCTTGGTTCTTGGTGAAAGTTGCTTTTTTTGTGTTGTAGTAAGTTAAGACTTAATTTCAAACATCTTGTCTTAAATTTCTGCAAGTGTGACAGAATATGTTAAGTAAAAAAAAAACCAACAAAACCCCCCCTTCCTTTCCCTTGAGCTAGGTAACAAAATAAAATTCCATACAATTTTGTGAAAAATACTGAGTTGTGGCACATGCTGTAAACATAACAGACCATATAGACATGTATAAAACTTTACTAAAGCACCTCTTCCTTTGTGTTCTCGTGTGAGACATAAAGAATAGATGACGGTTTTAAGAAAATCTTCTTCTCTTTACGAATTCCACGCAGATGAAACAGGTGCAAGAAGCGGAGCTTAAAGCATCAGCAAATGAAAGAGAAGTACAGTTACTTCGGATCTCCTTCCGACAGCAGAAGGAGAAGGTAAAACAACTACATGAACTTCTTATATTACGAGAGCAAGAGCAAAGGTATGGGGTCTTCCGTTTTAGTTTCACAAAGAGAAGCTACTGTTGCAAACGCGTTTTGTCTAAATGGGCTCTGCAAAGTGTGGGTGTGGTTTTGTTTGGTTGGTTGTTCTTTAATGGGAGAAATGGCCTTTGTAAAAAATGTAAATGTCTTCCCATTTTCTTGCTCACTTCAGAATATCTTCACATCTTGTAGGTTCCTGACTCATAAGTTCATGTAGACAGCTCTGGTTTTTTTTTCCAGCCTTTCATTTGATAGGTTCTTGTCTTATTATATGGCTGAACTTTTAATCTTAAATATTTGATCTTTAATCCAGGAAGTAATCAGATAAAAATAATATCACTTTTGTGTCCTGCTTTAGGGTGGGTGGGTGGCTTGCCTGGCTGTTTTCCTCTTTCCTCTCAAAATTTCTTTTTTTTTTTTTTGTTTTGAGAATACTTGAACATAAGTTCTATACTGCTTAGCTGATACAATGAAATACGTGTACAAACTAAAGCAACAAGTGGTGTGTGGTATACTAGTATGTGAGGGAGGTTACTGAAAAAATAAGCTGGTCACGTTTGCTGAATTTTACAAGGATAAATGTATTCAGATACCAAGATAGCTAGACAGGAAGGAGGTTTATCCTGGAACCCTTTAGGTCCCTCTTGCTGCTGCTTTTCAGGGTTTGGGCCTGAGTGAGAAGCAACAGTTGTTGGGTGAGGGTGAAAAGGACTGCAAAAGAGGGTATCTGGCTGTACACTGCTTTTCCCTGATTCCAGTGTCTATTCCAGATCTCTGTTAACAGCAAAGCATACAAATGCTAACTAACAGTAAAGAGCAATTTAATAATTCGTACCAAAGTTTGATTTAAAAAGTAAGGTTACTCTTTTGGATGTTTTAACAGTAGTCAACACAGTTTTCTTCATCCAAGGGCCATTGTCACAGAAGACTGAAATCTGTCTGTGAAATTAAGGAATTTATCCACTTCATTATGTAATTTATTATCCTTTTCAAGAAATACTAAGGCAATTAATTGAAACAGCATTGTGAGATACTGCAGTTCTTGTCTCAAGTATGTTTTTTAACTTCAGGAAAGAACTTGAAACTCGAGTTGCTTTAAATGGACCGGAATTTCAAGATGCTCTGTCAAAATCAGTGGCTAAAGAGGAGCAGAGGCATGAACAGCGTGTTAAAGAATTTCAGGAGACAATCAATATGTTAAACCGGAAGTACAAAGAGTTAGAAGATGAATTTCGTTTAGCGTTAACTATTGAAGCAAAAAGATTTGAAGAGGTAAGACTAAGAACATTTCATGTCAAAGGAGGTGGACTTGTAGTTTTCCCAAATGGGTTAGTTTGGGTGGGGGCTTGTTTTGAGGTTGGTTGTTCGGTGTTTGGTTTGGTTGGTTTTCTTGGTTGTTTTGGGTTTGTTTTTGTTTTGTTTTGTTTTTATCCTTAAGGTCTTTCCTTCAAAGATTCATCTAAAGCTACTGGTAGTAAGCTTTGAAATACCAGTGAGTAGAACATAGACCCCAAATGCCAAGTCATCACTCAGAAAACCCAGCATTTTGGTTCATAAGTAAAAGTCAATCCAATTAGAAAGACCTCAGTCTGTTGGTATTAATTTAAAATATTTTTGCCTTCCATTGCAATATATTCCTTTATTGTAAAAACTCTCACAGTGTTTTGATAAAGCTATGGTTGCATATACACTAGTGTATTTAATAATAAAGTTCCCCATTCTTTTTTTTTTTTTTTCTAAATTTGAATTTTGGGTATGCATTTTGAAATTGAAATTCAAAACTTGCTTACGAAATTCCCTAGATAACTTCTATGGTTAGTATACATTATTTTATATGTTAAATAAATTTTTAAATGCTTCACCTGCACATAAACTTGGTTTTCTTGATTTTAAATCAGCTGTATACAGGGGAGAAGAGGGGAAGGAAATTTTTTTTTCACCCTTCAAATGTTTCTCTTGCAAGGAAAAAAATATAATTGATTTTAAATTGTTCTTTCCATATTTCAGTGTAAAGAATGAGATTAAATCAAGGCACTGTTTTCATTTCCCAACTGTGTTTTTTCTGCTCTGTTTCACACCCACCCATTAACTATTTGTTTGTTTGGCTTAGGCTTTTTTACGAAGTTGTAGCTCAGCAGAACCAATTTTTTGAGTTGAAGTATCACTAACAAACTGGTAGAAAACCAGTTTCAGATAGTCATTAATTTCACATGCTGTTGATGAACTTCTATTTCTTCTTTTATTTGAAATTCAAATGTCATTAGTATGTATATATACACACAAATGTTAGCATTTTTCAAGTCTTGTCTTATAAAACTTCAGGTAAAAGAGGGTTTTGAAAACGTTGCTGCTGATCTAGCTGAACATAAACGAGCCCTCTTTGAGTTTGAACAGAAGGAAGAAGAGATGGCGAGTCTGATCCGAGACCTGACAAGTATAGTGAAAGAACAGAAAGCAAAGATTGCAGAATTAACAAAAGCAAATGAAGAAGCTACAGCAAATCTAAAGGTACTTGTTTCAAAATGTTTCAGCTACATATATGATTTTTTGGTAGTATTTTCTCTATAAAAGTAACAATTCCATACAAGGTAGACTGACTGAAGGACACGTATTTCCTGTGGCAGTAAAACCAGGTATTCCACAGCAACCTTCATTCTTGCATCTTGCACTTCTGTTTCTCACAAACACTGCTCCCCATACAGCAAAATCTAGACTCATTCGTGTCTCCAGAAGTGTGCTCCCTGCCTTGTGAGTGCGAGCAGTTTGTATATAATCCAGTAGTCACTCTAAATGGAGATTTAAAAACCTACACTAATACCCCTGACCCTTTCTAAAGTCAAAGTAATGGAATATGGTTCTGCACTGGTCACTTGTGAACTAAAAATGAAATGGAACAAATAAACTGCTAATTAACTACACTTCATTAATATCTCAGGGTTGCATAAGATTAGCAGTATTGGTCATTGTCTACTAATTGTCTAATTTTAACGTTAAAGCAACTGTGCCCACAGTATTTATCTCACACTGTTGATCACTGCATGGTAACATATTATAGTACTGTGTTGTCTGTAAATCATTCTTTAAAGTCTTAGTGATGTAACTTGTAAACTGGTGTGTGATCCAGTCCATCTTTTATGTCCAAACATTCTGCTATACAGAATAGGATTCTGCCAGCCAATGAAGCTGCTAAAAACAAATTTTGTTTCAAATTTTATTTCAAAAAGCTACATTAAACATATAATGGAAGATAAATTTTTATCATGGGAAGTGGAAGTTCATCCCACCTTCTGTCTGTTTTTCTTTTGATTTGTTTTTTAATACCATAAGTTTCTCTTTCTTTTCACTTGATGCATTTATAATTCTAAACAGGTTTTTATAATGGCATTGATAATTTAAGGTGGCTATTGACAAATCAGCTTTACAGTTTCCTTGAAGTGTGTCTATTTGAAACAAACATTTGTGTTTCATTACTGAGAAGAGATGCAGATAGAACCCTGCATGCAAGCAGAATATTCCTCAGTTAATTTAATTTGCTGTGGATAAGTATTACTTTTATAGCTGCTTAGTACTGATTTGAAATTTTGAATATTTGTTTTAAGGAATCTTACTGTCTTTTTCCAATATTCATTCATACAGTGTCGAACTGGAGAACTTGAAACTGTGATTGAGGAGGACAAACAGAAGGCTGTTCAAGTTGAACTTCTGAAAAAGGAAAAGGGAAAACTTATTTCTCAGCTGACAGCTCAGGAATCTGTGATTGATGGGTTAAAAATGGAAAGAAAAATATGGGGACAGGAGTTGGCGCAACAGGGTAAATTTTTTTTTTTTTTGCAAAAAAAAATTATGATGTTAATGTCATAGCTTTCCAATAAACACTCCAATATGGTTGTAATAGTGGCAGGGTCTCTGGATGCCTTGTTCTTACCTGGTTGCAAAGGTGATGTATAAAAATACATCTTCTGTAACATGCAGGCCCTTTATAGGAACTACAACAGCAGTTGTGAGAGTTAGTTATGAATACTGTTTATCTGTTTCCCCAAAATGTCAAAAATACTCTAGTGTTAGACAAAGAATTTTAAATATGAAACTAGGAAAGCAAGGATTTGTAAATAGTCTTTTGTAATGCTACTTTGTCTTCCAGATAAGCGTAACATGAAAATTTCAGGTCTTTTATTTTTAAGAAGTGCTAAATATGGAGTGAAAAAAAGCATGGGCTTTTTTCATTTTTCTCTGATTCACATGACTCAGCACCACATGGTGGGCTCATTGAGATTGACTGGGCCTGTAAGAATTACTGTTGACTTTTGTCAGATAACTTTTTAAAAGATAAAATACGGACCTTCTGTTCTGCATTTCCTCTTGAGTGTTCCCTACCTACAGATTAAAGCCTTGACAGAGTTTCCAGTGTGTGAAATGATGATGTTTGGTTTTTAAGGTGGTTCTGACCTTCACCTCCCTCCCCTGACATTATATTAAGTCATCTGTAAAATGAGTGCTTTAGTGTAAGTATCCTGTTTCATCTAGGAGCTCATCTTGCTCAAGATCGGGGAAAACTGGAGGCAAAAATCGAAGTTCTAACCAATGAGATTGAGGTGTTAAAAAAGCAAAAGGAACATGACAGTGACACTATAAAAATTAAAAACAAAATAGCGGATGATCAGACAGAAACAATTAGGAGATTAAAAGAAGTAAGTGCCATGTCTGACGATTTGTGTGCTTAGCTAAAATTAAGACTTATGGTGAAAGTTATTGTAAAAGCTGTAGTGAAAGCTGGCTGCTCTGCACTGCTGGTTTACCAGCTCAGAAAGCAGAATCAGGCTGTCAGTGGCAATGGATTTCTCTGAGAGCAGAAGAGGGCCTTGTATTACCTTGATGTACAGAGATGCTACTTCGACTCTCTCATTGAGCCATTGTAAAGAATTTTTCTCTTTGCCTTGCTTCAAGGTGTTCTTGATAATCGTTTTGGGAGAGGGAAAACTAGGATAGCATAATTCTTCCTATGTGTTTAAAAGAAAAGGTGGAAAAAACCCACATTTGTTTCAGGTTTATTTTACAATGTAAATTTTTTTTTCTTTGTTCTATTATTGTAAATCAATATCTTAACAGCAGAGCTACTATCTTTTGTTCTATTAATTCCACTAATCTCATTTAGAGGCTTAAGGCTTTAGCTTATTAATCAGAGCAAAGTTTTATAGCCTGTTATGTCAGTCAGGGTTAGATATGTTGTTCATTAAGCTGTATAGCCACATAACAATGTGAGCTCAGTGATTTGTGTATGTAGAATACGTTGTATTAGAGTTCTAAATAACTTTTTTAACTTGCTTTCAATTTCAGAGTTTTGATTTTTTTTTTTTTTCCTTTTAAATCTGATTTAGGATTAAATTCAGATTAAGGTTCTTTAACTGGCTATCACTTTACTAAGTATTTTTTATATAATGATATGTTTAGAAGAGTAAACTTTCACATGTCTGTCTCCACTTTATTGTAGAATAGACTAAACTGATACTCTTAAAGGGAAAAGTTAAAATGAAGGGAATTTCTGTTCTAAAACACTTGCCTTCTAAAGGGCTTACAAGAAAAAGAGAAACAAATCCGAAAACAGCATGAAGAAAATCTGGAAGCTCAGAAATTTTTTCAAGTACAGTTGGATGAAAAAGCTGCTGAATTTGAAGAGCTAATGGAAAAATTTGAAAGACAAAATGAAAGAAAAGAGGAATTAAAGCAACTGCTAGAAGACAAAGAAGTAGAACTTGATGACATTAAGAATGCACACAGGTGATATGTACAAGGGGCAATAATTCTTTAGGATCATTAGTAGCATGCTACACTGCTCTGAAGTTATTCTTTCTTCAGAGAATACTTGCTTGCATTAAACCCTACATTTTTCCACAGAAATGTGGAAAAATGGGAGCATGGAAAACTTTTTTTTTCTGTCCTCCTAAGAAGTGGTATCTGCATTCATTGTAAACATGTGTGTTTTATTTGCAGTGCGCTGAAAAAGAAGTGGCAAGGTAAAGGAGAGCTATTAAGCCAGCTAGAGGTGCAGGTTAAACAAATGAAGGAGAGCTTTGACATGAAAGAGAAGAAACTAATTGAAGAGAGAGATAAAAGTCTTCAAGCTCAGAGGTGAACACCTTAATGGCTTGTTTTCTGACTGCTCAGTTGGTATAGAGTTGCACTGTTACAAGGATACGAAAATGTGTGATTATATGAAAGAAATGCGTAATACCTTTTCAAGTACTTGGCGAGCCCAGTTGCTCCAAACTCTTATGTGCCTAGAAGTAATCTTGCCATACAGGTGATTTTGTGGAACTGGCATTCAATTACACATTAGTCCTTTAAACTTCTTAGCTATGTTCCTATTTTCTTTGAAAGTAATTGGAGCCCGCGCTCATTACTCCCCAGTATACAGATTCCACCACAGTGCTTTGGATTAACCTCTGTGAGGAGACTCCATGTGACACTCACATGATATGGGCTCTTCTACAGTCATCACACGTGCTGGCTGGAATCATGCAGTGAAGATGCTTGTGCACGTGAGGCTCAGCCTCGCAGTCTGTAGCAGGGTTCCTTTGAGAACCTTCTAGCTCATGACCAGGATGCATGAGACAAACTGGCTGCAAATCAAAGGTCAAGCCAAGCAACTGTGGCTGGTGTTTGGGCTTAAGAGAGAGGCTGAAGTGCTTCACTAATGTCTGTGCCGGATGATGAAAATACCTTGTGGGCTGTGTAGGAAATTGAGGACAGATCCTCAGTACTTACCACAACAATACTAAAATACATTTCAGTCTGAGACTGTTTATAAGTCACCTCTCATTCTCTTCCCATATAAATAGCAACAGGTTTTTAATTTCTTTTATTATTCCACTTGTAGTGTCAATTTTTTGAGCAGCTAATAGTAAATATGAGATGATACAGAAATAAATAACCCAGAAAATAGTCAGGGACTTAGATGATGCTCAGTTATTTCCTATGCTTCAGGCATTATGGAGAGGTATGGTAGACTGCTGCCTGTAATGAGCTTAGATTTGTTATTGTGATGCCTACTTTTTTCTTTGGCTCCTTTCTCTTCTTTTCCTTCCTTCCAGCTATACTTCAGAAGAGAGTAGCTAGTTAATAAGACTGTGTAGTTATCTAGCAGTGATAACCACACTGTTACTGAAGGAATTAAGGTACTATAACTAAGGTTTTTTGCATTACATTTTTAAACTAAACACTTTAATTACACTTTGGCTATTATTTTAAGGAAGGTCATCTGATAAATAAAAGAAAATACCTTGATGGTCAAGTTTGATTTAAAAAAAACAAACCAACCAACCACTTCAAATAGTCTACTATTGTACTAGGTTTTGGAACTGTTGGAAGATCAGTAGTGAAACTGAAAATTGTCCCCAATAATTTTTGTTTCAAAATTCTGTTGTAAATTAATTGTATAGTGGAGTAATTTTGCCTTGCTTTCTGTTGCTACGTATTTTAGAATTATCCCCCCAAAGCAGAATTGGCTTGGAGTTGAGGAAATGCTTCACTACTGTCAAGCAGACACTTTTGTATTTCTGTGAGGCACAGGCTTACAGGCCATTTGCAGGATCACATAGTTCAGTCATTAACTTCTCAGGAAGCAAAAGCATAAGAAGTAGATGTTTGAAAATACATGGACTTCTTGTCCATGTTGCCAGTAGCAAGCTTGAATCTTCATATTTGTTGCTAGTCGTTAAATGCTTCTGCTAAGAGAAATGCCAGAAGACCTGAACATGGAGCATAGAACTAGAACACGTACTTGAGAAAACAGGATATTGTCTGGTGCTAGATACTGAAATAATTGTCTTTGTGCCTGTGTTACTAAAACATTCTTGAAGACAGAATTGGGCAAAGCAAAATACTTCAGTTGTTTGTGGGAGTGTGGTGGGTTGTTTTTTTTTTTTAAATGATTATTTCTTTATCTTTTTTTTTAGGATTGCTGTGGAGAAGCTTCATAAAATGGATGATGCTTTTAGAAAACAACTTGAGTCAGTGTTGGCGGCTCATCAGGAGAAACTATTGCAGCTCGCAAATGAAAAGGAAAGCCAAATTAAAGCAGCAAATGAAAAAGTAATTTAAATACTAAATTTGTTGATTGTGTTTACATTTTTATTGTACAACTGCTACAACAGTGGAGGTCACCTGTTTGTATCTGGCTCATCGGGATGGAAACAGCCCTGGTTTAGTACTCGGTGCACAGCAAGAAAATCTCTAGAACTGTACCATCAGGAGGTTCTGTATTCAAGCAAAGTTGCCTGTTATAAGTCAAGAGCTAAACATTCCCTTATCTATATAGGCAAGGGTAATGAAGATTATGCCAGATAATCCATTTAACTCTCCTCTGCCAGTGTTAACAGTTAGTGTTCCTGTCATATATCACATTCTTCCTTAGTGTGACCGCTGGTGCTTTCCCTGCATGGTGGGTACTTTGGTTTTGATACATTAGTTGCTATCTCCTAGCAAATTAGTACCTTTTAAAAGCAACATTCTGCTACTGCATCCAATGTCAAAAGTAGTGCATAGCTTATTTAAACGAAAGTGTATAACACTTGTATTGCTTTATTGGTGTTAAAAATTGCCATGATGACATGGTTTTAAGTATATTAAGGAAAATCAAGAATTCTGTTTGATTTCTGTGTGTTCTTTCAGGTTTACTGTGTTGAAGAAGAAATGAGGCAGCTTCTGCAGGAAATGGCAAACAATAAAAAAAACATGGAAAATAAAATAAGACGACTTACACATGCGCTGAATGATATTCAACAAGATCTTTGAAGAGGATTAATATATACACTAAAAATGTGTATTACATGAACTTATCAAATTCATACACTACAATGCACTTTTTCGTATTTTCTGAAGAATAACTTTTGTGTATATTTTGATGGTTTACATTATTTTTATAATAAAAAATTATTTCTAACCTTTGGTTATTTTTAACTGTTTTGTCAAAGTGGGTCATATAGATGAAAAACATGTAAAAATATATAGATTAAAAGCATCATATTAAGAATTAGCATGTTTAGTAAGAGGAAATAAGGTTGGGCCTTTGCTTCTAAGACAAGAGCTCTTGCTTCACTAGGGTGAAGTTTTTTACCTGAAAATATGTTTAATCTGCCGGTGTTGACAAAGAATGACTCCTGCAACTTAGAGTGGCTTTTTCTCCAGTGTAGTTTGGTCCTCTACAGCAATAGGCTTCCTAGCAGGCTTTTGAAAAATAGGAGATAATAAATTAACAGCCTCTTATGGAAGCTAATCGTAAGTCTTATGTTAATATGATTGTTACACTTCTTTCATGATAGAGACATCTCCACTGTACTCAGGCATTTATTTCACTTGCTTCAGAAGATCCTAAACTGTTACTGCACAACACCATGCTCTTAAGTATTTAGTGCTGCAGTACTCAGTAAAATACGAAGTAGTAAAACCATAGAACGATAAACGGTAAAACAATAGAAGCCACTAAGACTTTACCATCAGCTTGCTCAGAACCCAGGTGTGGGTACACAATTAACTGGATGCATTTTTGTGCCCAGCAGCCCAGTAAAAGCAGTAGTGCTAGTAAAAGGCCCTGGCCTTTGGCTAACTGTGCAAGGCCCCTTAGGCTTCCTACCAACTTGCTGAGCACTTGCTCTGTGAACCAAAGCTTGATACCAGCTGCTTCTTGTTATGAGGTGCATGGGATACAACAAAAGTTTGAAATTATTGGCAGAAGTTGAAAGCAGAGGCCACAGCAGCAAAAACAGCTCGTTGATGGTCAGTGACTGGTGTCTGGCAAAGCACAACCTGCTTTTGCTTTAAGAAAGGAAACAGCAGCAAAGCAGAATAAACCAAAACAGACCAACAACTGAATAAGGCACCTGCAGCAGCCTGAGAAAACAACATCCCTGCCTGGCTTTCCACAATAACTTTGTCCATGGGAACTGTCTAGAGACGGCACAGTCTTAGAAGAGGGCAAATTTACGGGAGGGGGCGGACAGCAGACATCCGCACCAGCTCTGGCTCCCTGCATCCAGAGTTCCTGTGCCTGGCCCCCAAGACCACCAAGGCCCAGAGCCATCAGCGCTAGCAAGGACTCTGCTCTGTGGTACTGTATGCTTGCTGCTGAAGTCAGATTCTGGCTGCTTTGAACCCATGCTAATAGGTGAGAAAATGTAAAAATTAACACAGTTAGTTAGCAAGGTGTAAGAACCAGCTCTTAGCACAATTGGGTTAATTAATGTCAATCTGGTAAATTTTGCTATGAAGTTTAAAATTAGCCTCATTCATTGATCTACTGGCATCCCAGTGATGTCTTGACTCCCTGATAAAAATACATGTCACCTAAATGCAGAAGAAAATGACTTCTTGTTCCTACCTCTTACCGTGCTCTACACAGTCCTGCTTCTTCAGAAACCACATTGTGAGAAAACACCTGGAAAGCTGTTCTGCAGTATTTCAATAGGTATCACTGGCCCGGAAGGGTTGCACCGCTTCAGTGTTTTTCTGTCATATTTATCAAGTGTTTCCTTGGGCACTTCTTTTTTATTTGCGTACTATTTGGCCAAGCTACACTCTGGGTGAAGTAATTGAATACCTGGCATGCACCAGGAAGTTAAAAAGACTTCCTCTTACCTTGATTCAATTTATTAACGTTGGCTCAGAGTTTTTCCTCCACAATTTTAATTTTGAAAATGTTTTCTGATTTCATCATAGAGAGTTGTTGCTGGTTTTAACATAAAGTCTTTCTGTTCCTTGCTCTTGGCTCAGTAATCTAATACTACAGTACTTGGGAACATGCGTGTGTTAGTGGTGCATGGATTGTTTTCCCTGCAGCTAAACCCTTGGCATTGTTTCCCTCTTTACGCTTGCATGGCTTCCTTAGAGCTTTTGAATAGATACTTAAACGAGTTCTAGCTTCAAAATGATACAATAAGAAAAATATGGCGTAGATCAAAACTGTGTCAAATTTACCTGCTCACGAGGATAAATTTCAACCTGACATTACTGAAAGGTATAAAATGAATGAATAAATAAGTAAAAATATAAACAAAATGTGAACTCTGACCTTGCTAGATGCAAGACACATTCTCCTGCATTAATCATGACAATTTAAAATCGATTTTGTATTAGATTCTGTTCTGTTTTCATTTCCAGGCAATATAACGGATCTATTTACATCAATATTGAATGTGCAATCAGCCAGGAAATTCCTGTTACCCGAGTCCGGGAGGAACGTGATTCAAAGTCCAGAGAGTGCGTTACCTGCCAGCTCCTCCGCATTCGTATATCGAACATGTTACTATCTGTGAAGGTAGAGCTTGCTGTGTGACGTGCCCCACTACCCCTGTGATGGGGTACCTGAGGGTCTTTTCCCAACAGCATTTCTTTCTGGAAGTACATCTCCTGAATTCTTAGGCTATGTGAGCTTTACAGCTTCTCTACTGGTATGGAATGGTACTGAAAGAAAGGGGTGTGCCGGAGTGAAGGGTCAGGCCAAAGGCGTTTGGACACCAGTGTGAGGGACTGGGCAAGCACCCGCCATCCTCAGCGCCTCCGGCCAGGCCATCACTGTGCCCTGCGTCTGCCCTCAGGAGATAGGGCAGCAGAGTTTATAATCTGGTTTTGTATCAAATGCAAACGGTGAAATGAGTGACCCTGCGCGATCGCGCAGGGGAAGGCAGGCCCGGGGGCACGGCACGCACTGGGGCGCCCGCCTGAGGAGGGCAACCGCCC
>VZZY01022677.1:200256-220436 GCA_013400335.1 Eurystomus gularis
GGCGGCGAGCCCACCGTGCGCCGGGCCCTTGTGCCGGGAGGTCACCGGCTCCGGGGGGACCCTTGGCGTGGTACCTCGCTCCCCAGATCCCTGGAGTGTGCTGGCCGAGGGGCTGGGGCCCTGCTCGGGCCCCGCGGTGCTCCAGGCGAAGGTGTTCGGCCTGGCTGGGTAAGGCGTTAGGCAAAGTGCAGTAAGAGGCTGGCTGGGTGCTTCGGTGGCTTCAGGTCCTTTCTGGAAAACTGACCTTGTTTGTTGATTATTCTTGATGGGCTTCGGGAGGTGAATGGTGTTATTTTTGTGCATCCCACATTCAGAGAGAAAGCACTTCGTGGTGTTAACATGGCTAGTGCATGTTCGGGGGAGCTGGGAAGGACGCTGGTAGGTTTTCTGTTCCTCCTTTCGTTATCCTGTGGTCTGGACAAGTTAGAATTTAACTGCCTCTTTTTTAGTAAAAGGGAACTAGGCTGTCCGCATCTTGGGCGTTGTTGTACAGCGTACTCCCTTGTCTGTCATGTACTGCAAGGTACAGCGTGGGAAGGAAAAGATACTCAGTTTGTAAGACACCGGGCGGAAAAGCTTAACTTAAGGAGCCAAAGGGAATGGATTTGAACAATAAAGTTGGACTGTGTAGTGGGATGGGATGACATTTCTCATTCCCTTTTGTGAGGGAAGGTGTCCACCCAGAGAGAAGGAAGGATCAATAGCCAGGGAAAAGCACGTTGCAACACATCATAGGTGTTTCTTTTCAAGGCCTTTACTGGGGACTGGCTTCCGAATTACAGCATAGTGTTTGTTGGAAATAACTGCTAACTGAAGTGAGTAAATAATTGGTACTTTAATAAACAATGAGTCAGAAGATACATTTCTGTAACCAGTATTTCTCATAAATAAGCCACATATCTAAGAAAAATGAAAACCAGCATGCGAGTTATGTTGGTGTGCTCAGGGAGCTGGAGAATCAAGACAATCTTGGAGCAGAAAGAAATGATTCGTGCGGTGAATATCTTCAGATGTCTCCCTACTGGCAGGTATTGACAATCTGATGTCATGCTGCGCATTAGTATTTCTGTAGCAAAACTAGCAGTGCACTGTTAAGAAAATTTGAGAACATTAAGTGTACTTCTGGCTTTGTGATTTAGCAATTGAGAGTGAAAAGCTGTTCTGTAGGACATTTCCTGGTGATTTTTTGATACACCTATAATTACAGTTAATCTGTCTGTAAGAGGATACTTTGGGACATGTGTGCTCACCCATCATGATGCAGTAGTGGTGCACTGTCCTGCGTGTGAGCACTGTTCCTCAGTTTAGGAGCAGGAAGCCCTGTGTGCTGAGCTGTTCTGGGAAATGTTTTAGCGCTGGATGCTTCTCTGCTAACATCTGACAACTCATGAGAGTGGAAGTGAGGATTTTCTTTACTTGGAATTTGAATTCTACAGTGCTTACTTTAAAATCAAACAGCTATTCTCCAATAATTGTTTAACTGTCCCTGAATAATCCTGTATAAACAAGTCTAGTTATGAAAATAAGCTTAAAACATTAAGGGATGAGATGGAAGGGAAAGAAAATGAAGTTCCTAAATGTAGCAACCCATGAAGTGCAGGGAAGAGAGAAGAAGGAAGATTAGTGAATAAGGGATAAGGCACCTGAAGTGTCTCCCAAAACATCATGTATTCTTTCTCTTCAGTTGCATACAATTGCTTTTGCCTTGATTTCTTGATGAGACTCAGTTTATAACAGAATGCTGTCCCTGCTATACTTAAGGTTAAGTCTTGTTTCTGATCATCAATAAAAGACATCAGGTACTCTTAACATCTGCTGGTTTACTACTACATTTGGAAACGTATTGATCAGGAGCAAATAACAACTGATTTACGCTTGCCCTATTCCACGGAAGAAGAAAAAGCTTGTCTATTAAACTTTACATTCCCTTAACCATTATACATGCAGTGATATTCAGTACTTTTATGTACAGTTTGCCAAGCACCCCATGCAGTTTAGCTCCCACCAAACTGTTGACAGTCCTCTTGGAGAGGAGATGTTCTCATCTGCTACAGGCACAGTCCAGAAGTTCCCTTTGACATGTGGAGAGCAAACGTGCTGCTGGCCTTTCTGCTTTGTTAAGCTTCTCAGTAATGACTCTGCCATGGCGCTGTAGCAAATTCCTCTGCTCTTGGGTGCTTATGCAGCAAATGTGCAGCTGAGGATTCCTGCTGCATTTTGTCAGCTCCCAGGGAGCAAAGAAGAAGTGTGAGCATGCACCCAAACTCTCGACTACCCTTTTTCTGGTTGGTTGTTTTATTTCTGGGCAGGTTTTTGTGTGCGCACCTGCCTGCAGCTGAAACTGTGCAGAACAGCACGTTTTCTGTATTCGAGAAGTTAGAACCATAGAATCATTTTGCTTGGAAAAGACCTTTAAGATCATTGAGTCCAGCCATTAACTCAGCACTGCCACTTGTTCCATTTATAATCCTAAACCATGGTGGTTTACGTAAAAGAAACTTCCAGAAATTGCTAGCAGTTGTAAGAGCAGGTGAGAAATATGGTGCCCCCCATTTGAAATCAATGCCAACTGCTTTCACCTCATTGTAATTCAATGAAAACAGCGTATTTCCATGTCTATAAACTCTAAGTTTACCATCAATTAATCTTACAGTTTTAGTTACCAGCTATGACATGAAAGAAAATACATGACCTGCATGCACAGACCTGAAGCCCTGTGCTTGTTTTTCTTCCAGTTCCAAACATGTCTATGAGACACTCATAATGCTTGTCGTGGGTATGTACTTAAAGTGTGAGGAGATACTGGAAGGAATGACTAGGGTGTAGCAGCTTTACATGAAAAAGATTTTTACCAAGGAACTGGAAATACAAATGATTCAGAGGAGGAAGTGTGAAAGCTATATCCAACCATGTTAGCAGGGCTGTTGTGGCAGATGTCCCTTTCTTGCGCCACTGGATCAGCTTTGACCATTTGACACAGGCTGAGAAATGTTGAGTTTTAAAAGTGTTTTTAACAACAGGAGGTTTGTCTCGGGAGTCTCTTGATTATTGAAGTCATTAGTGTGTGGTTTGTGTGTAGGGACTGAGTGCCTGAACTTAATTTCTGAAGCATACGCCTGCCAGAAGGTGTCACATTTGTAACTGCTAGAGTCTCAAGGAGGAACTTTTCAGTTGTTTTGTACAATATCTGTGAAACATGCCATAACATTTTGAGAAGAATTGGGTTACAAGACCAGCACCAGAAAGCTGGTTAATGTCTGGATTAAACTTCCCAGACTTGCCTCAGTCTAACTTCTTTGTTGGAATTCTTGTTATAAGTAGTTGGACCAGATACATAGGTAACCGTGTCATTCATTTTCTTGGTCCCTAACCGGAGGTTCTGGAGCCTGGTTTGCAGCAGTGGTGAATCTCCACTGCTGGTGTTAATGGGAGCTGGGCTTTGGGCATACAAAATACAATAGCATTTAGCGTACTGAGATTACTCCAACTTCGAAACGTCTGAAGTCGGGAACTCAGAAGTGGTGACTTTACGTCTTAAACTTTGGTATCATAGGCACAAATTTATATGCGTTAGTATCTTTTACCACCAGCGCAGTTTGAAAATACATTAAGATTAGCAAAGCATTTATATATTGTACAGAAAGTCTTTGCAGAAAATCTCATGATTTAATAAATCCAGAGCAGTTTCTTCATCATTCAAATCATGAGCAGTAGCCTAAGTAAGTCCTAGGCCCATCTGCAGAGCAATGGGAAAAAGCAGAAAGTTGAATAGTGGGTGATGAAGCGTGTGCTGTCCACTCCTCACGCTGAACAACGCAGAGAGCTTGTAGAAATTGTGCCTCTGGAGACTGTGAGATACACATGGCGTTGATTAAACATTGTGCAGGTGGCATAAATTTTGTCACTTTCTAGATTTTGAAGGCTTCTCTTGCAATTGTTGTAAGCAGTGTGTATGCATGCAGCAGAAATAGCAGGTGCATACCTGCTGATACAAGTGATTGAAGAGCCTGTTTCCTTGGAGAGAACTGGAGTGTGTGCTTCATATGTATTTATATGTATTTTGTTCTGTTAGATAGGAAAACATTTTAACAGACTTCTACAGAAAACCATACAAAAGGTGGCGGTATCAATAGAAACACAGTTTTGTAGGTACATCACTGTCAAGGAGAAAGAGCAGTGTTTATTCTTCATTGCTAGAATTATTTTTTTTAATCTCCATTCTTCTTTCATTTTTTCCTTTTAATTTTACTTCAGTAGCAAAAAAATTAAGCTGTACAACTAAGTTCTAGTAATTAACTTTCTAATAGGAAAATGTAATCCCTTTGAAGATTAGTGATCTTGTGGTTCAGAAAATACTGTAAAAGGACTTATATGGACTTTGTTTTGAAACAGATTTGGATTTCCTTCCTATTTGTGGTTGTCTCAGGTTGTACTCTTCATACAGGCTACTTTAATAGATTGTTAGACAAGCTGAAATAAATAATTATGTTCCTATAGTGGATATTAGCTGGCTTTACACATAAGTTCAAATTTGGGATGCAGAAGCCTTTCACAGCTATCCTTCTCTTTGTTTCTCTTCCTTTTTTCTCTTTTTTAAAAATGTGTTTAATACATAAAATCCCTTGTAATAAATGTATCTAAGTGTCCTAAGTAGTTACAGAGTCAGACTACTCTTTGCTTTCTCTCTGTTTAGCTAATACTCTTTGAACTTGAGTTGCTCTATGGCATCAAAGAGCTGAGGGTGTAGAAGGCATGACTAGCTCAAGTTTGCTTGTTTTATCTTAAGTCTTTGCATTGGGTACATAAAAGTCACCATGGAGAGAATTATGGCATGAAGCAGACTGCCTCCTCTGCCCGGCACTCAGCTTCGCTCAGAGTGACGAGCTGTGACAGACGCAGGCGCACAGCATGGCTAGCTGTGAGAGTGGTAGCGTGACAGCAGCGAGCATCCCTGGGAGCTGTGCCAGGTGGCTGTGAAACAGCTCTTGGTGCTCAGTGTGGCAGGTCGAGCAAGCCCAGGCACTCTGCGAGGGGATTTCATGCAGTGAAATGTTAGAAGACAATGCTGGCTTGAAGCGTGGTAGCTCTCCTTCAGCCGCTTTCTGAAATTACAGCCCTATAGCTGAATTGTCAGCAGAAAGAATGATGAACTGAGTGCATCGCTGGCTTCAGAGGCTTGCTCCATGGCAGGATGTTGCTGTCTGCCTTTCCTACTTTTTCCTACCTTGCAAAAGAGCGTTGCAAGCTCCTCCATGCAGATGAACAGCGCATGCTCCAAAGGTATTTGCAATGTACATGAACTCTCCTCTTTGATGAGTGTAGGTCTGCTGGCCCTCAAAGAGGTGTCCCCTCTCAGCAGGCTTTGTAGCACGACATGCAAGTGCTGAACTTCAATTCATGACTGAGAGCTGAACCTCTTCCCTTCAGAATGACATTAGCTGGCATTTTTCCAAGGCAATGTCTTAACTGTCTTTTGCCCTCAGCATGCAAGTTGCTGATACTCGTTTTCCTCTTGACAGGCTGCTGATACCCTTGCTGTGAGGCAGAAGAGAAGAATCTATGATATCACCAACGTTTTGGAGGGCATTGATCTCATCGAGAAGAAGTCAAAAAATAGCATTCAGTGGAAGTAAGCCATGTTAATTTTGCTAATTTTCATGTGCTCAAGAGCAACAAAAAATGCCTCTTTCCACTTCTCCTGACTAAATATGACACAGTAAAATTAATGTTATGCTCATCGATAAGCAATTTTAGAATTACAGTAAGGTTGCAAATGAACTGTATTTGTCTTCCCTTTAAGTTGCGTTTTCAATACATAAAATCAAGTTTAAAGCATACAGGAGAGAAACTTTCAGAGAGCTTGTAGTGATACTTTATAACTAGCACTTGTAGTTGAAAAATTTACTCTGCCTAAATCTGGGAGGGGCATTAGGACACACTGTCTCCTCCTATGTACCTTTTTGTAGTCCATGCCTGTTTTCTCTTGGGTCACTGAAGGTGAAAGCTGAAGCCAAGACTTAGAGGGGAAGGACAAAGGGCCTGCAAACTAGCTCCAACACAGGAAAACAAACCCCTACATTCCGAAAGAAAATAAATTTTGGTAGAGGGGAATTCTAATTTTGATCTGAAATCAAGAATTTTCATTATTCTATTAAAACACTGCTGAGAGGTTAAACACTCATTTCCTTCATATTGAATATTAGTAGATTTTCAAAATGTTGGAAGTAGTCTTAAGAAATTATCTTTGCCTGTTTGCTTTAGATTTTCACTTTTAGTTTCATGAACCCTTATACCTTTTTAAGAGGAGTAGGTGCTGGCTGCAATACAAAAGAAGTCGTAGACAGACTGAGGTATCTGGAAGCTGAAATTGAAGATCTAGAGCTAAAAGAAAAAGAATTGGATCAGCAGAAACTGTGGCTTCAGCAAAGTATCAAGAATGTCATGGATGATTCTACAAACCACCAATATCCTTTTAAATTAATTGTGTGCATCTTGGATCTAGAATTAAAGCAAGAGTTAAAGTGTAGGTAATGGATAAAGCACAATTTTATCCAGAACCGAGGAAAGGCAATTTTTTTTTCCGGTTTTGGTTCAAAAATAGGGAAAATACAAATCTTGCTTGCATGACTTTTGAACTTCTGTGACTGTATGATTGGTAACCTGAAAATAATTCAGCATATATGGCAGTAACTTTCAAGTCCATAGTATAATCCTGGTGTCTTATTTTAAATAAATTGCATTGCTTTCCAGCACTTGAATTTATACTTTCTTACCAGTGCTTTACATGAAGCACTGCTTTTTTGTGTTGTTACCTTCTTGTGTTGCCCAAAGATAAATTTTGTTGGCAAAGTCCTGAAGCTTGTTGAGTTTGAAACTGGAAAAAATCCTCTGTGTAAATACCCCATGAGCAGAGAATTCCAGCCATGTTGCTCATAACCATATGTTTAGCTGTCTTCCAAGATACTGAGCAAAATAGACACCTGAGATTGGGAGCAGGAAAGTGCCCTTCTTGTGTGTAGCACCGGTGATAGGTACTTAAAAATTGTTTGAGTTGCTCTACAGAAACTGTTCCTGTAAAATACATTTTGTAGCAAAGGAGATTGAAGTTGGATGTTAGGAGAAACTTTCCTTCAGGAGGGGTAGCACTGGAATTGACCCCCCAGGGAGCTGATGGATCATCAATCACTGGAGGCTTTCCAGGAGAGGGGAGGCTAAGGTCTGTTTGGAATGTCTTAACAAATGATCCCATCTTGAGGCAGATGAACTCTCAAGACCCCTCTGGCAGTATTTTTCTGTGATTCTTGGAAGTCCTGATACATACTTGAATTCTGTAGTGTCAAGTTAGCGAGGTAAATGGTATTCTTCAAAACAAGATGTTACATGTTTTCCTTTTTAGAAGAATGTCTTCTCATTCAAGCTACACAAGTTTTTCCTTTTTGTATTTTCTTCACAGATACAGGGTTGTTTTTTTTTTAAAGACAGAACTCTGCCATTTTTAACTAGCCATTCTGAAAGCAAAAAATCATGCCTTGATTACACCTCTAAGTAGCAGCAGTAGGTTCATAGTTCAGGCTCAGTTTGGACAACAAATATCAGTTTCATGTTGCTTTAAGAAAAATGTTCCTTGACATAAATTACATTTTCATATGTTACCCATGAAGATATTTGCAACTGCTTCAATGGTAAGTTGCTGCTGGGCTGTATTTCTTACAGTGAGGGATTTCCCGATCTTCCTCTTTAAAACTAGTTTGCTAACTAACCTGCTTTTTCCCTGCAAGTATTTTGAATTTAGAAGTATTCAACAGTGATCAGTGCTAAGTAGGTGCCTCCCATAATATTCATGACTACCAAGTTCTGGCATTTTCTAGTTGTAGTCACAGATTGTACGGAATGGATGCTCAGCTGGTTTTGCGTACTGGTTTCAGATGTCTTCTCTATTTATACTTGCAGCACCTTGCCTTAGGCTATTAATGGAATCAGGGGTAGGACATGTGGGTCCAGCCCACCAGAAAGACCAGGGAGGTCCAAGTTTCATAATGTTTTCTGGTGGTAGCTGTGGCTAGAGGGAGCTCCTGGTGATATTATATATAAATGGAGCCAGCTGAAGTCCAGAGATGGGGCATTGCTACTAAATAAAAAAGATTCCATTTGTACGGCAAGTTTGAAGAAATTGCCAAGACTTGCAGGCAGAAGTTACTTCTCTTGACATTCTCTCCTGATTCTGGGGTACCCAAGGGAAGATTGTTGTTCAGGCTACAGCTAGGCTCTTCTTTACCACAAGAAAGGCTGGGTTTATTTTTTAATAAATATGCAAAATTAGACAACTGCTGAAGAGATTAACAAAACCAAGCTGTTACTAAAAAAAGTTGGTCATTACAAAGCATGGATGCACCTAGGACACCAGTCACATAGAACTTCATGTAAGTGTCTCTTAGGAGGCAGTGAAAGAAAAGCATTATTCCAAGTTATGGACAAAGGGGAAATGATGTGCAGGTAGGTGAGTGACCTGCAGCGTAAGGCAGGTTGTGCCAGTGCTGTTGATGTAATTGTGATCTCCTGACTTTAACCAATACATTTTAGTGTGCATAGTAAGCCACAGGTGGGTTTGATAGCCAGCTGTTAACATCCTGGTTGTATGTACTGCAGAAGCTGGGAGCTTAGGCACTTGGAAATGCTGGCACTGAAGACAGTCATTAATACCGTTTATTCCTTCTGTGAAATCTCTCTGTGCTACCATCATTATTCAAAGCCATAACGTGAGCTTAAGCAGAGAGCAGTTTTAGCTGAAAAAGTAACTGGTTAAATATTTTCACCTCGTGTTACATACATAAGTAGGAGATCTGGGGACAGTAACAAACAGGCAGAGAAAGCAGTAAATCTTGCGCTGCTGTGAGAAGAGGGCATTTTTGCAACTATGGTCTAAGTGCTGGAATTCTGTGATGTATATTGCGTGATACAGTTGGATCTTTCAGGGACTGTGCAAGTCCCACCATGAGTTTATTTATGCTAGAATTATGCATACATAATTCTTACAGAATCACCATATCCCATTTGAGTGGATACCTTGCAAGACTTAAGAAAAATATGCACACTTAACACTGTCTTAAAAATTGCTGTTTAACCAGGAGACACACTTCTAGCAATTCAAGCACCTTGTGGTACACAGTTAGAAGTGCCTATACCCGAAATGGTATGTACTGGTTTCTTGTTTACCTGAGTGTTCTAAAGGGACAGTGGAAAAGAATAGCTACACTAGAGTGGAGGGTTTATCTCTTATCTGTGTGCAGGAGGAGAAAAAAAAAGAAAAATTAAGATGGTTTCAGTTGAGAAGGGAAAGGCCAAGTGGGAAAAGGTGGTTTTTGTACACCTAGATAGACTAATGGTTACTCTGTCTTGTATTAAAAACAAGGTATAATAGTGATTTTTCTTTGCCCTCTTTTCTTCTCTTGCTTTTAAATGTTGCAGCTTTCCAAATTAGGCATGATTGTCATGAATTCCCTTGAGAACTTATTAGCAGTGACTGTTACGTGCCAGATTTCTCTGTTGTATTGTTAAAACAGATCTCTTTCAAAAAAGCATTTTAGATTGAATTGTAGATTTGGTTTATTTTTAGTCTCATGGTACTAGACTGGAGAGAGAAACAGACTGCAGTCTTGTTTTAGCCAGAAGGCTTAAATGGGCAAGGTTAAAGTACGAGGCCAAATTACTTAGCTCTGTCCATCTTCAGTATTTTTTTCTGGTTTTGTCGCAGTGCTCTGTTTTAAATAAGGTTTACATAGTTGGGAGAGAGCATCCTATGAAGCGTAATAGCCACCATGCTTGTAGAAGGCTGAAATTCACCTGAGAAGCAATTTTCAGTGAGGCTAAGTGCAGTCTGATATCGTAAGAATATCCAAAGCTAGAACCATGAAGCTGATCAGTGGTTCTACCTTTGTCCTTCTCTCCTGAAATCAGTTCAGGCAATGGTAAGGTTCTCTATGGGATCAAAGTTAGCAGCTGTGATGTTGGGGGGTGGGTTTTTGCCTTTCTGTGGCGGACTGAAACAGCTGATCTTAATCCTTATCACCAAATTTAAATCGGATGTTTTTGCTTTAGTTCCCCTTCCCTGAGGCTCCTTTCCCACTTCTCTCATCCTCATTTTTTCTAGAACATACTTGCTGAAAACCTATTTGCTGAATTAGCCACTGTGGAGTCAGCGGTCTCATTGAGACTGTGCTAGAGGAAGCTAGTCCTAGCTGTATTGCTTAAGTAACTTTTCAAAATACGGCCTGGCAAATCTGCTAAGAAACTGTTTCTACTGACTCATGATCCTGAGTTCACTCAGTCTAGGTGAGATATCGGACTGTTTTAGGATGCCTGGTCTCAACCAGGATCATGCTGAAGCTCCATTTAAAAGGAAGAAATGTAAACGTACAGAAATGATTATTTATCATTGTTCCTGACAGATATAGCCCTGCTATCTCATGTGTAACTTGAATTTAAGATTGAGTAAAGCACTTTAAAGAATTGTGTATTTGTGTCCTTTGTAACTGTGTTCTGGCCAGTAAATACATTACAGGTTTGTAATCTTGTTTGTTTGGGTTTTGTTGTTTGCTTGTTTGTTTTTTATTATTACATCACTTGTGCTAAATTTTTTTTTTTCCTCAGTATGATAAGTTTGTGCCAATTCTTAGCTCTTCCTAGTGATCTCACTAGAAGAGCACTGTATTTATCTTCTGCATCAGTTTGAGAATTCTGTTCAAACTTCTTCATTACTTTCTGTGGGAAATAACCCTACACAGTTACTGTTAGGACTTGTATAGTTCCGGATTCTCAAGGAATGGTAACTTTCACAATATACCACCTTTACAGGGGCAGAATGGACAGAAGAAATACCAGATCAATCTTAAAAGTAGTTCAGGACCTATCCATGTTCTGCTTATAAATAAAGAATCAAGCTCCTCCAAGCCCATGGTGTTTCCAGTTCCTCCACCAGATGACCTTGCACAGTCCCCACCTCAACCTGCAGCTCCAGCGACTTCCCTTAAACCTGCTACAGCTCCTCAGAATCCACCAGAACAATGTGATCTGAACCAAGGACAAGAGTTACCACAAACATCAGTTGCGGACACACCATCAGGTGGGTCCAGGATATTTCCTACCTCAGGTGGGTGGGAAAGGAAAGGAACTGGAGGGAAAGAAGAAACATAGAAAAGGTGGTAGATAAAAGAAGAGATGAAGAATTTGCATAACGTAGCAGCTGTCTGTTAAGAAACTACCACAAGGGCATACTAACAACTCTCAAGAGGTTACAGAGAAGCCTCTTCCTCTTCTGCCTGGTGAAACAGATTCTTTCTTCGTAGCTTATCATCTTAAACTAAACAGGTTTTGGATGTGATCCAGTTAATTATTCTGAGGAGTGCAGTATGGAAGGAAATTGCCATCCTCTGATGGAGGGTATGATTTGAATGTGTGCCTTTTAATGAGACAGTTAATACAGGCACCAGTTCAGCTTTTGTGCCACTTCCTTCCTTCCACATCGTCATAGCAACAGACTGCCTGAGTATCAGCCATTTTTTTCGTAATAATAGCAGGCTAATAGGAAAAGATTTAAGAAAATGTCAGTGTCACAGACTGCGTTTCTAAGAGGTCCTGATTAAATTGTGCCTGTCACTTTGGGAGCAGGAGACTCACCCCAGACATTGGCCGTGTTCTTCTCAGACAAAGCTGGGTGCAGGTGTTTTGTGTTCCTTTTTGCCGTAACAGGCTATTTATAAGGTCCCTTTCTGTGTCTGCAGACAGCAGCGTGCAGCAGGACAGTGCGACCCCGGCAGCCCCTTACTCCGGTCTTCCAGAGCCGGTGTTGTACCCCAGCCTTTCAGGAGATGTCGCCCAAGCTGCAGCTAGCTCAAATGACTACCAGGGCTTACTGCCCCTGGACGTTAGTTGTGTTCTCAAGCCAAACTCATTCGACATAGCAAAGATCGAGGAGCCTGCAGGTAGGAAGCAGTAGTTACTGTTTAAATGTTTTTATTAGTTTTCTGAGCCCTTCTTTGTGACCGAGCGATCAATGAGTTACACAGAGGAAATGACAGGCCTCTGTTTATCTCCTAATGAAGCCACCGAGCCAGCTCTAAGTAGCAAACGCGTTGTGAGCAAAATACCTTTGCCACCAGATCAACTTCATATTGTACATGGCTCTAGGTTATAAAGGATTAGTGGGAGAAATTTCTCAGGAAGCACAAGGGATATACAAAGATGAGTATATTTTACATAGACGTGGCATGCTGTCCCCAGTGCTCTTTGTGTGCGTGAGCCACGCCGTGCTTTGCAATTCAGTCTTTTCATAATTCTGTGTGGACCTCCATGAACACATGCTCCTGTCTTTCACAGGAAATATCAGTGGGGATATTATTGACGAACTCATGTCTTCTGACGGTAAGTATTTAGCATCTTCACTTTTCTAATAATCACAAGTAGCAGCATGGTGTTTTATGTGTACAGCACTCTTGGTAGGTGTCTGTTACATCTGATGCCAAGAGTCAGTAAGAAACTACTTCTTTTCACTCTACTGCCTCCTCTATCTTTGTCATTCTTGTCTTTGCTGCCCTTTCCATTCCCTGCAAGTTTTATTTAACAATCAAAATACGAAAGCCTTAATCCAGCAAGCACGCACTTACATGCATGAGTAACCCACCAGTCCTTAGTTCAGGAACAAAGAACAGGCTGATGATTGCTTAGGGTAAAAAAAAAAAAAATCTGTCTTAATTCTGTTCTGCCTCAGGCTTTTTGCAGGAGCTTTGAGTAAACACTTCAGAACATACTTACACGCCTGCATGCAGACTGATACACGGGCAGCTGTGGTACTCTGACAGAACAGACAAATGTCACGCGTTTCTGCTCTTGCACCTCGGGGACTGTACGAGTGCAGAACTAAGCCACAGGTAGTTAAGTTCATATGCTGTCTGCTCTGTCTTGCTGAGGTGCCAGGCAAAGAGGTGAACTCATCTGGCATTGTTCCTCTCACCCTGTAAACATGCTGCTGTGAGCAGCCTGTGCTCTTATCTGCCCTTCAAGCGGACAACCTCAGGGCTTATCCAGAAAGAACCACATAATTATAAGATAAAAGAAGCAAGATGAGATTATGTGAATATGTGGCTAAAATGGAAGGAGTCTCCACTTCTAGAGCAGGTAGAGCATACCCAGCTGACCTGCACTAGGTTAGTGTTTCTGAGGTGCAGCATGAGGGCTGAGACGTCTCTTCTTGCATTCCCTCCTCAAAGATGGCTTCAAGTCCATGTTTGAAATGCAGCGCAGAGAAACTGCTAGCCTCCAGTTTTCATCTGTAAGGATAATGGTAGCTTCCTTACTTTAATAGTTGAAGGCTGATACGTGCAATACTGCGACAAGACAAAGGAATCAGAAATAAAAATGATGGCTTTCTAATCAAAGTTTCAAAAGCTGCTCAGGAACTCCTTTGCTGCAGAATTTTAAGTCCGTATTCCATAGGTATCACCCCATTCCAGCAAATTCACATAAAATACTGAGCAAAAAATGTAGGCACATCACTTATTGCCTTAGTCTGAAGGTAATACAGGTACCCACAGTATGTATCCTAACATGCTTATCAGATTATCAAGACTATTTTAATTAAGACTAACCCTGGTACTGGTCATTGACAAACATACTGAATTATGAGCTAGGGCTGATATTCCAAAAGTGTTTTAATTTAAACTAAACTATTCCTGCTTTACAGTTTTTCCTCTCTTACGACTCTCTCCGACTCCCGGAGATGACTACAACTTTAACCTGGATGATAATGAAGGAGTCTGTGATCTCTTTGATGTGCAGATACTAAATTATTAGATATTGTGTCAACCAGACTACTTATCTACCTCTAACTATAACATTCTAGACTTCTTCATAACCTAAGTATTTGAATAATGAATGTATAACTTCTTAGTTCACTGACTCTGGGAGTATATTTCCTTTTGCTTCCTTAACTACTTCACAAAACAAATTCAACAACCAGGAAAAAAGGGCTTTTATCAAAGATTATGACACCATTTTTTCATCTGAGTGTCCTCTATGGAATCCAATTATTTGGAGTTTTCTTTAGTAAGAAAAGTGAAAATGCTTTATAGCCTTTGGAGCATTTTTTAAAAAAATAGGCTTCTTGCTCACAGTTAACAGCATTTTCTTTGAAGCTCTACTGCCAAGAAGCTATCCATTTTCTTCTAACTTTTCAATCAGTTTTGAAGCTTTCACTGCCAAGCTGAAAAGTGAAGGACATCAACTTGAGTTATGCTACATTGTTTCAGTGAACCAATTTTGTGAAGTGCCTTCTGTTTTAGCACTTTAAGTTTCTCACACTGACTTCTGACATTCCACTTTCCTAGATGATAGGAAAGGTCTGTTTGTAGTTTGTATTAAAGTGTGCCAATACTTGTATATTAACAAGATTTTTTTAATAAAATTGTACAAACAAAGCTGTCAGTATTTGTCATCTTCATTTCTTGGAGTCCCTCCATTGTCCATTATGCATTACAACTGAGATAACAGGCTTGTGGCAGCATCTATGTTTACTGGTTCCTCTTCCATATTTACGGAAACCTGAAAATAAAAAGTTTCAGTTTAAAACAGAAAGCAATTTCTTTTTACCCTGCTTGAAACAAAGCCACTAATAAATACCCATTGTCTAGAAGATTCGTTTGTCTTTATATATTTACTTTAGGATAATTTTGCAGTCATAATTCAATAATTTGGGGGATTACAGAATTCACTAAACTTGACAGATAAGCAGCCAGTACTTTATGCTGCAGGAGAAAAAGCATCATGCCAGTAACACAACATATGTGGCCAAGTGGAAATAGGCTCAGCTTTTACTGTAGACGTGCTCTCAACAACACTTTTTCAACTTTGGAGAAAATACTATCACAGCCTAAGTGACCAATTCCACATTATGTCACATACAGCCCTACTAGCACAAGAGCAGTGGTTTAATCCAACTTCCTGGCTGCGTGCAGTAACAAAACCAGCAGGGACAGGGCCACTGGCACCAGCTGCCTTGAAACCTTTGCTTGGCCTCATCCTCCTGGCAGCACTGTCACCTACATTGCATTTTCCCCTCTGTCTCTCCTTAAGGTATTTGACACTCGTATTGTTGCTCCCCGCTCTACAGAAACTTGATCACCCCAGGCACAGTAACTAACACTCAACTTGTGTCCACTTCTCCCAACTCCCTCTACTTCCCCCAACAGCCAGGATGGATTCACCCGTACCTCATCCCAGCCCACTACTTTCTCCCTCCTCCCCAAACCATACCCAGAGCATCAGAAAGAGTCATCATAAAGAGCTGATACAAAAGAGCTTGTCAGCAATTAAATTCTGTTAATTATTTCTTGTGCAACACTGCACATAGCCCTGTTTAAAAGACTAGCCGAAGACAAGTGAAACACTTGAACGTGAAGTGCTACAGGCAAGAGCTCTAGTCCAGAAATTGCTGTTTCCTGGGTTGGTGCTTCTGCTGAGGGAACGTGAAGGCTGAGGAACTGAAGGAAGAAGCAGAGCTGTTTGGCTCAAAGCACTATCCAGTGCTCCAATTAGGGAGCAGCAAGGTTCATCCTTGCTTTCTGTGTCATGCTGAAATGTAAGTCTGAAATCAAGGGGCTGGAGCTAGAATTAACTATATAAGAGGTACATTAAAAAACAGCTAGAACATAACTTAAAAATATGTTTTGGAAGCAGGCTCTGGCTCAGCTGCCTGCCCTCTTCTCTCTTTAGTTACACAGCACCTGAATATGATATCCAGCTGTCAATATCACCACACAGCTGACATGAATAAAGCTGGGTTTATGGCCTTAAAGCAACTGCATTAATTGCTTGCAGTCTTAGAGCCAGAATGTGTTGCTTTGAACCGACATTCCTTTTGTTTCCGTCCTCAGATTTTTACAAGCCAAAATTACCTGATGACTCTTCTCAGGTTCTGCTGCAGTGCCTTTTGATAGCTGATGTACTTCTTTCTGCACTTCAGCAAATGCTTTATTTATTGCACTGACCTTCTCAGCATTTTTAATGTTTATCTGGGAGGAAAAAAAACAAACACACACATATTGGTATTTTTAACAGAAACTCCACTGGCATGTGAAATTGCACCATTTTTGTACAACTATTATACAGCCAGTGGTATATGCGTATCTTCCAAAATGGCTTTTTTAGTAGGTTTATCTGTTAATTATATCATCTAGTCATGTACTACTGATGTTCTAATAAATGTAAAATTATGAAAATATTTATTCTATTGGAAAGGGAGCCTGTAGTGATCCAGAACCTGAACACAGAGAAACAAAAGCCAGGCAATAGACAGGCTCTGCTGTGCTGCCCTCAGCCACTCTTAGCTGGAGTATACTTCAGGAAGAGTTCATTCCTTCATTTGTGTGGTGGGTTGACCCTGGCTGGACACCAGGTGCCCACCAAAGCTGCTCTACCACTCCCCTCTTCAGCTGGACAAGGGAGAGAAAGTATAACAAAAGGCTCATGGGTTGAGACAAGGACAGGGAGATCGCTCACCATGTACCATCACGGGCAAAACTGACTCAACTTGGGGAAATTTAATTTATTGCCAATCAAATCAGAGTAGGGTAATAAGAAATAAAACCAAATCTTAAGAACCCCTTCCCCCCCCCCCCTTCCCAAGCTCAACTTCACTCTTGATTTTCTCTACCTCCTCCCTGCCAGCAGCACAGGGGGACAGGGAGTGGGGGTTATGGTTAGTACAGCACACGTTGTCTTTGCAGTTCCTTCTTCCTCAGGGGAAGGACCTCTCACAATTTTCCCCTGCTCCACCGTGGAGTTGCTCTCATGGGAGACAGATCTCCGTAAACTTTTCTAATGTGAGTCCTTCCCATAGGGCCGCAATTCTTCATGAAATGGTCCAGCATGAGTCCTTTCCATGGTCTGCTCCTTCAGGAGCAGACTGCTCCAGCATAGGTCCCCACAGGGTCACAAGTCCTGCCAGCAAACCTGCTCCACTGTAGGCTCCTCTCTCCATGGGTTCACAGGTCCTGCCAGGAGCCTGCTCCAGCACAGGCTTCCCAAAGGATCACAGCCTCCTTCACGCATCCACCTGCTCTGGTGTGGGGTCCTCTGGGCTGCAGGGTGAATATCTTCTCCACTATGGACCTCCATGGGCTGCAGGGGGCATCCTGCCTCATCATGGTCTTTACCAGGGGCTGCAGGGGTATCTCTGTTCCGGTGCCTGCAGCACCTCCTCCCTCTCCTTCTTCACAGACCTTGGTGTCTGCACAGTTGTTCATCTCACTTCTCTCTCACAGCGGCAGTTGTGCAGCAGTTTTTTCCCTTTCTTAATTATGTTATGACAGAGGTGCTACCACTGTCGCTGATGGGCTTACATCTGCCCAGCAGTAGGTCCATCTTGGAGCCAGCTGGCATTGCCTCCATCAGACAAAGGGGAAGCTTCTGGCACCTTCTCACAAAAGCCACCCCTGTATCCCCCCTGCTACCAAAACCTTGCCATGCAAACGAAATACAATTTGTAAATGATCTTACCATTTGTAATTTCTTCCAGTAGCTTGCCTTTCAACATCACACCTTGCATTCCTACTTGTTCATACTATAGGTCTGGCCAACAACATCAACCAGATTTTGCTATAGTATTTAAAGAAACATCTATGGCTGTAGCAGACTAGGATGTGTACCTGGTCCCTCGATGCCTCAGCCTCACTCCTTAGCCCAAGTCTGCCTTCATATGTTCCTTCAGCAAAGATGTTTGCTTTCAAAGGGGAAAAGCTAAGACATGGACACGTGCTGTGCTCTGGGGAGAATGATCAGTAGTACAAGAGCAGTGTGGATGCAAAGTGGCATAAACTCTCTCTGCTGCAACCAAGTAAGATTCAGCTGATCTCAGCCCTAGTACCTGTTACTTCTGAAGCACCAACTCTGGAACAGGATGGTAGCCAGATAATGACCTATTACATTGCAAATGTTCCAAAAGCATGCTTGTACATCTTCAGGCAACCCCAAATTTCAGGATACCTACTGCTGTTCCAAAGGCTACCCCTCTAATTCACCTCTCAGCAACCTACACAGGCTGAAGCAAACTGTGAATAGTACACATATTCATTTTGCTTTCTGCAAAGCTTCTGCAATTTTAGCGCGTGTACACATTAATTACACTTATTCTAAGTGACCAAGAGAACCAGTAGTAGGAAAGCAGTGGCAAGAAGCTGATAAAACAAGACTAATCAGATTAGCAATCAGATTAGCATTTTGATTCATAATAAACTGGACAGTGACTCAAGAAATAGGGACTCGGCTTCTAGCTTAAATCAGAGTGGTTGGGACTGTAGGCAGGACAATTGACAAAGATCTTGGGTTTCCCATCAGGGCTTGTTACTGTTTTCCAGCTCACAGGGGTCCTGGAAGGATCCAGTCAGTGTTAATACCTGATACCCCCAGCTACTCTGGCAGGACTCCTCCATAGATGGAGGTTCTATAGCTACCATGTGTGTCTATATCAAAAATTGTTTGAATACTTATAATGGTCTCTTATCTATTAAAAAAATAAACCTATTTTAATAAATTTTTCTGAGCATCTTACCATTCTCATACTTAATGATGAGTAAATCCCCAAAGGCTTAATGAATTAAAGAATACAGCTTCAAACACACAGAATAAAATTTTACTCCTAATAAGCTACTGACTTTTCATATATATGTTCTTTAAACCTGTTTCTCCTTCTATTATACGGAAGCCTCTAGACTAAGTGGAGATGTGACGCCAGCAACACAAAGTTGTTTATTTCCGAAGTCTGTTACATTCCTGTCTGTCTACCAGGTTAACTTGTCAAGCAGCTTTAGCTTGCAGGAGAAAATTTGAAAGGGCCTTTTTTTAGGGCTGCTGTTTAACTCTGTTTGCCCGACATACTGCAGTTGTATCTGATGGGAACAATAAGCCATTAACTTTCTGCTTTTATTATCAGATGCCCCTCTAGAGGGACCACGTGAACTCTCAGCAGATCACATCGCGCAGGCTGGAGGCAGGGTTTGAGAAGAAGATACTGTATAATGACTTGCTGCAACCAAGAGGAAAACTCTTGCTTAGCTCATCCCCCATCCCTTTTCCCCTGCATTAACTCCCAGCCACAAGACCCACTCTCTCCCTCCTCTGGGATATGGCAGAATATTATTTTTGCTTGTTCACTTTGCCATTGCTGTAGTGTATTAAATCAGCTCACAGAAGGCTCTGCAGAGCATCACTGCCCATATGAGGTGCAAGAAAGGGGAAAAGAGGAACTAAGAGGAAAACATATGGCAGTGTGAGCTCTTAAATCTGTTTACTGCATCTCACTGACATGGTTTTACTTGGCAGATGAGAAAACTAAACAGCCACTGGATCAGAAAAGGCTCCATCCTTTCTGGTTCTTCCCCCACCACCACCAAATGTTTTTCTTTGCACTCATTCATAATTAAGTTTGTTCAACTCACTAACCCAGCACATAAAAATGCAAAATGCAATTTTAATTGCTTTTGCTGCTGATTTAGAAAGTTGAATCACCCAGTATGCAATGAGTTCCCAAGCCAGCATCAAGGAGAACTGTGGGAACAGAGCCTGGAAGGGGAGGGGATGGAGAACATCACAGAAAGGAGCAGGACTTCCCCTTGCAGTATGTACACCTGGTGGTTTGGCTCAAACCACTTTGTTAAACCGTCCCCTGAATTACACCACCACCAACACTGCCAGTGTGGCCGAGTAAACGTAAACTCACTGAGCTACAGATGTTGCCTTTACTATCACATCCTCTAGCACACGGAGATTCCACCAGACACTCCCTGAACGCCCCCCCTCAAGGAAAACAGCTTGGAGCCTTAGGTGGTGGATGCCTGCAGATAAGTCAAATAAACTTCTTATGCTTCTCTTTTTGAAGATGATGGCATCCGTATATAAACGCAATTTTCAGGTGGAAACTGAGTGCTTTGCAGTTTCATACCCAGAAGAACGCCGTCCATCGACCAGCCCTACTTAGCCAGTCACCAAGACAGTCAGTGGGTCAGGGGGAGCGCTCCCTCTGCCCGCAGGAGAGGCCCAGGAGCAGGAAAGGCCGCACCGGCCCGTCCCAGGGAGGCCCCGCGGAGGCGGCCACGGCCGCGACCGCCAGGCCGGATCTCGCGCGGTGCCTACGG